>CM051366.1:21334454-21618843 GCA_028015245.1 Cardamine occulta
AGCTGCTGTGTCTTTGATCTTGAGAGCCTTCAGGTTAGTTGCCTCCTTGGTCTGTTCTGGTCCAGGTGTCTCCAGAGATTTGTTTGCAGGTTCTGAAATTCCTTCATCAACCACTTCTCACAGTTCCTTGTTCCTTAGTGTTGTTCGCATCCTTGCTGCCCAAAACTCATAGTTTTGTCCATCAAAGACAGCCACAAGTAGGGCTGGGTACGGGTAGGGTACCTTTGAATTTCGGGAGACCTTTTACCCGATCCGACTCTTACGAGTAATGAAATAAATTACCCTTACCCGACCCTTAAATAACGGGTACCCGAAAAAATGGGTACCCAGTAAAAATTGGCCGACCCGCTAAATACCCGATCCGTTACCCTTACCCGCATTATTACACATTTAATAGACCTGTTACTTTTACCTGTATAATAATTTAATATTCTAAAAACATAAACATTTGGTTACAAACGAGGAAAAATTCATAATATATGTATGCAACATAAAGTTCCAAAAAATATAAAATTACAAACTTCAAAGCTTGTAATTCATTGGAAAATAAATTGTACATTTAATAAATATCACCAATATTATTATTAACTAGTAATTGGTAATATTATAAAATATTAATGAATCAGATTTTACGGGGTAATAAATCAAGTAATTCGGGTAATGAGACGGGTATTAAAAAAAATTGATACCCTATATCCGATCCTTACCGCATATAAAAAAATATGATACCTTTACCGACTTGCAAGTGCGGTTCCCGTTTTTAGAGGGCGGTCGAATGGATCGAAGAGCAGATAAGGGTTTGATGCCCAGCCCTAGCCACAAGTTGTGAAGATTGAAGGTTAATCGCCATGAGAAGTTTTGACTTGCTTTTCTTTAACCTTCTTTCTTCTTCTTTGCTTTAACAGGCTCCAAAATCGTACACACTCTGATACCATGTTGAAATCATTCTTATCTCAGGTTTGTTTATGTCTGAAGCTTTTGTTTGGTTTATTTCTTAACACTCATCTTATTTTTTCTTGCTTGCAACATTACACACACCCACATACTTAAGCTAGTTTTCTACCAACTCCATACAACTTGTAATCATATCCTAGACCTCACTTCTAGTTACTCTAATCACTCTATCCAACAGCTACTAGGGTCACTTATACAAGCAAGACCCTCTACTCATACATATTTAACTAGATGGGCCTCAGTCAATTCGTAGGCCCATTTGTCTTAACACCAAACCCAAATCCATTAGCTTCCTTTAATGACTTGACTTTATTCTCTGTTGACTTTCTTTTCTCCTTTGTTGACTCTGCTCTTCTTCTTCCTACGCCACTTCTTCTTCATGTTCTTCATCTTGTATTGTTCAGCTTTTCATCAGTCTTTGTCTTCTGATTCTTCTTGTCTTTTTCTTTTGCAGAAGCAATCAAAGGGTTCAATCTCAACAATCTTTCATGAATGACTCGTCTTTTTTTCTAATTTTGGCTCAGACCTTTGAACAGGATGTTTATTATCAGTGTTGGCTCAGGATTAAGGATGTTGTGAAACACGGTTAAGTCCTTCCTTGACCCAAAGACTAGAGCAAAGATCCATTCAAGTATCCAAACCCTTGTTGCTATCCCTTTCTGTCTGTTCTAATTGATTGATATAGTTTATCCACTAATTAGCTTATTTAATTAATATTCATTGAACATCTCAACTGAATTCAAAACAGAGCATCAGCAATGTTTTTAAAGTACATAGACGAACACGATAGTTATATGAGATAATTCTAGGGATCAAAGGAGAGTTTTTACCTCTTATGATGCTTCTGTCACAAACATTGATAAAATTACTTCAGCAACTTATGAGGGAAAAACTTACATTAGAAAGGAAAACGACCGAGTAAAACATTTCTGATTTTTTAAGAAAGAGAATTCTAATTTATGAACCAAGGACGAAAAATGGAAATTAAGGGGTAACAATGGAAATTAAGGGGTAATTATCTGTAATATCTCAACGGTCAAACAAGTTACCGTTACGCCATAAAAAATTGAAACGTTGTAGCATTCTGAAACTAAGCAAGCTTTATCGACGCGTGAGTACCACCGCTTGAAATATCCGAGTGTGTTTGAACTATTGGATTTTGCATTTCTGAGGAAAATATTCAGTTTTTACGTCCGCTAAAATAATGTCTTTGCCCAAACAAAATGCTACAAAAACTATACAGATAATAGTAGCCAATAAAAAAAAAACTAAGACAATTAATAAGAAGAGTTTATTGATTTCTTTTGTATTAGTAGCAGATGCTTTAGCTTAAAAAAAAAACCATAAAGATACAATGAAAGAATTAGGACAATATAATCGAGCTAAAAAAAATTGTGGATCAACGGATGCAAGACGCAGGAGACATCTTGCCACGTGCCCAACCGATAACATGCTCACACAAAGCAGTGGCTGGACCGTCAGGTCCACTGTGCACCAAGTTAATGTCGACGAGCTCAACGTCTTTGCAAGGAAAAGTATTGCTACATCGCAACTTCACGGCCACTTTGTTCGTCGAAGTACCCCAAATGTTATTGAACTTCACATCTTGTATATGAACCTGTGAAGCGACCTGTAATAATAATAAAAAAATATCAAATTAGATTGTTTCAAGAAAACTTAAAAAAAATTGTTACTTGTGGTGGAAGCTACCTTAGAGTAGCACGGTTGGTTTGGACAATACTGTTGATCTATGTTGATTGGATTTCCGACATTGATCATCTGAAGATTATTATAACGGAAATTCGAAACTACGTTGCGTGGTCCCGACGAAGCCCATGTCTTGATCCTTACTCCATCACTTGTACCGTTAAATATCGAATCCCTAACTATTATTCCCTGAACACTCTTCTCGTTTGTATACCTGCCAAGACTTCCAACACTGATCCCATGGCCCGGCCCACATCTAACATTGAAGATTTCCAAATCGGTGTTCCCCGACAAGATCGCGATGCAGTCATCACCGGTTCCGATATCCACGTCGTGGATCTTCATGTGGTTTGATAAACCTATCTTGATTCCGTCTGTGTTAGGGCTATCTCCGGGAGCCGTAATGGTGACGCGTGAAATGGTAAAGTACTGAGCGGCGAAGAAGTTGAAGTGGCCCATTTTGCTATTGATCGATTTGATGCGGCGGAGTCTCGAGAATTTAACGAATTGGAACCCCATGTTCATAGGTAGAGCTCGACAATTGTGGCTTTTGCGACAATCGTTGAGTGTCCAAGAGTAGCTTCCTTGACCGTGAAGAATGCCACCGCCCGAGACCGTGAGATAGTCAACGTACCTGAAAATGATCCAGGTGTCTTGTTTGATGGAGTTAGGATCTTTTGGAGCTAACAAAGTTCCTTTGATGATGAAACTAATCCGACTTTTACATGGTCCCGTGAAGGTTACGGCACCTAAGTAGAAGGTTCCGAATGGGACGTAGACTCTAGCGTATCCTATCCATCCGCACGCATCTTTCCACGCCTTTGTGAACGCCTAAAACGCGGAACCAAATACAATAAATTAAACGCTAAGTTTGTCAACAAAATTGAAACATTAATGTTGAATTCGTTGGATTAAGAAAAACAAGAAATTTTCAGTACCATAGTATTATCTGTTTTGCCGTCACCACGAGCACCATAGCTTCGGACGTCGAAGACCTTTTTACCGTCGTTAGATGTAGAACCGGTGGCTGAAACGCTACTTCCGACGGCAGAGATGAACAAAATTAACATAAGACAACAAACATTGGAAACCATTTTCTTTATATTTGTTCTTCAGTTGACTTTTGTTTTTGATAAATCGAAATAATCGAAATGCAAATATATAGAGTTCTAGTGAACTTTAAGAAAGCTATATCCGTGGCTTGATTCTCGTTACTGATTTTTGGTTAACATTTAATTGTTTCTTTAATCGTACTAAACTACGAATTGATTTGTTTCTTAATATATCATACAAATATATTTGTTTCGTTAATATATAGCTTCCAATTGATTCTTTGCTGATTAATACTGTGAAGCTTGATTGTTGTAGTTTTTATTGTAATTCCTTATGTGTAAACAGAATATTAGTAAATATGGTAAATTGGTCCAATCTTGTCGATTAATTGTGGATCAATATTCTCTATAATAAATTCCGTACGGATTAATTAGCTATTAAATATTTGCAGTAATTTATGTTTCTGATTATAAATTAACATCCGAATTGGGGTGGCTTACCAAAAAAAAAACGTAACATATTTTGTTGAAACTTTGTCGTTGATATATATATATATATATATATATTAGTTTCAAAATTATTAAATTATTAAATACTTATGAAAAAGGCAATCAAATGATTCAAATCAAACAGAATATATATTCAGTTTCCTTAGTCAAGATTTTCAGTCAAAATCTTACTCTGATCTGTTATAGCCAAATTTGACTTTGCCTTTGTATGTTTAGTGAGTCTATGAATATTATGATATCAAAACGATGCTTATGGCGCATAATTATTTTTTTAACTTGTAATGATAAATGCTTGATTAGTACCTTAAACTGATGCCATATAGAAATTCATCATATGATGAAGAACAAAATTTAATAGGAAAGAAACTCTAACAAAAGGGAAATACAGTAAACGTCAATATATTTTTGGGTGGCGTTTTATACATTATTAGCGACATCGCGAAAGTACAACCGTACAAGCAACTAATTTGCAATTTGTGAAAAGAATTTGGATTTTGGGTAATAAATGAATTATGGGTCCCTCACGAAACTCTCCATGAAACACCGTATGTAACTATCCTTGACTTCTTGCATCATCGTTGAATTTGTGATCTCTATTTTTGTTTCTTGTTAAAGGAATTTGTACTCTCTATAAGTACTACAAAATAAGAGCAAAACTATCTTTAGTACAAAATATTACTAATATCTAACAAGACATGAGCTTATGAATTTATAAATCCAAGATGCATATAATAAAAATTGACCTCACTATTATGTTTCAAAACCCGAAACATGGTTTTTAACTACGAGAATTATAATCATTAGGGCACATAATTACTTTTATTTTCCATCACTTCCAACAGGCATTACCTTGATATTTTCCAGAAGTGTATATAATAAAAAAAAAGTTTATTTTGTCAACCTTTTAGAAGGAAAATAATTTATTTTGTCATAACGAAATAAGGTTTGGGACGTGCAAATTCTACACACGTGCAAACACTTTCCAAGTTTTTTTCTATAAATTTCCTTGGGCTAGTTTCACGTGATGTGATGGGATTTCATCAAAGAAGGCGTGCTTTGACCCAATAAAAGAAAATGTAGTCAGATTTGGTGATTTTAATATTTTCAGATAAGAATTGTGATATAAATATTTATCATTTGGTCCGTCAAGGCTGCTGGATACTAACGGTCAACATGTCTCAACGATCAAAGTGTTCTTATTTATGCAT
The DNA here is from genome assembly GCA_028015245.1 of Cardamine occulta. NCBI lineage: Eukaryota > Viridiplantae > Streptophyta > Magnoliopsida > Brassicales > Brassicaceae > Cardamine > Cardamine occulta. Next base: position 21,339,886 of record CM051366.1, read on the forward strand.
AAGCAAGCTACGTGTTTATCAATTTTTTTTTTAAATACAGTACGTGAATATCATTTAATCTCAGTAAAGGTATAAAATTAATTAATGATACAAAAATTCAAGAAAATTACAGAGCTAAATCCATTATCAACACAAAATAAAATATTGAAATTTATTGTAAATCATGGTTACAAAAATTAATGTTTTGAAAATATCCTTTAAACAAATTACCAACAGTTAATAATTAACATGCTAATCTATTAAAGGTCTTACCATACAACTATACTATATTGAGAATTTGGTTTTGATATCCATGACATTTTGGTTTAAAAAAGTATTTTAGGATTCAACCATTTGTCTTGAGAATATGGTGTTTCTTGTTATCAATGTTATATGCATATAGTTACGCAGAGAAGGAAAAAGAACACAATGGATATATATACTAAAACTATATTGTTTTTAAATTATCGTCAAGGTTACTTCTTGACTCTTGCTGTTATATATATATATATATATATTAATAAAAGAGAAATTTGGAAAAAGTAATTTTAAAGTTTTTATTTGTGATTTGGATAGTTTTAGGGTAGCTTTCAAATAAGTACCCTTTTATTTTCCTCTTAAAAATTACCCTAAAATTTAACAAATCTCTAAAACTATCTAAATCACAAATAAACTGATTATAAATCTACAAGAAAAACAAAATTGGTAGTAATCCTTTCATTAACATTTAACAGCCGTACAGAAAGTCTTTAAGTCAGAAAACCCTTAATTGGTAAGCGTTTCTAGAACTAAAACCATAAATATTGTTCGACCAATATAATAATTCAGAAATTCAACGAAAATGATAGAATCACATATACTCGACGATCAAAAGTTGGTCGTCGAAAATGTATCATGACGTCATAAAAAACAAAAAACTAGGTCGTCATCTATTTCACGTAGGACCAGATAATAAATTGTTTAAAAAATAATATGAAAATTTTACTTAAATGACCCACTTCAGTGCCCCACAAGGATTATATATCAATATGATTCATATCTCTCTCTGTAATCTCTATATATATCTAAGAATGCAACTATGCATTATAAAAATATACAAACCATACGAAGACCCAAAATACACAGTAAGAGCTAAAGCTGCAATATACACTTAAAAGATCATTCCATCAACACCACAAATCTCAGTTTCTTTTTTGTTCTCTGTTTCTTAAACCGATTAATTTTAGTTAATAATGTCTGGAAGAGGGAAAGTGAAATCGGAGCCGATGAAGGTTGTGTTCATAAGCACACAGTACGTTGAGACAGATGCTCGTAGCTTCAAGAACGTTGTTCAAGAACTTACCGGTAAGAACGCCATCGTCGCCGCCGGTCCTTTTGACTCCCCATCCTCTTCCGACGGCCCTTATTACGGTGGCGGTAGTAAAATCGTTGAAGGTACAAGACAGTTCTACGGCGGCGGAAACGGTGGCGGTGGCGGAGGAGGAGGACGACGAGTGGGGACGACGACGGAGTTCGATAGATTTTTCAAAGAGATGCCTCACATGGAAGACTTCTATAAACTATTGTCAGAAAATTAATTCATTAAATTCTATGTTAATGATTTTAATTATTCTTTATCTTCTTTCATCATATTCCACAGAGATAATCTTGTGATCGACTAATCATCTCGTAAGTGGATCGTCAATCATTAGGTCCAATTTATAATGTTTTTTCCCTTGGAAAGTATAATGTGAGTTGCATTAGAGTACGGCCCATTTCTCCTACTTTGAAACGGGCTTAAAGCTTTCAAAATGTTATTTGAAAGCCCATAAAGCCCAAATAATTGCTTTTGTTGATGTGCTGGTAAGCCTTTTAAATGGGATCTCCAAAAAGTGTGGAATATAGTGTACTGTGTACACACATATGTGTGTATCAACCGAGAAAAACAACTAGGGTATTATAATATTTTTGGGACAAATTTGCAATTTTTTAAATCCAACATGTTATATATATAGTTCACAACAACCAAAAATAGCAATATATGAACTAATCTTTTTGTGTTTATATGTATAAAAAGAGCTTTGTGTAACAGCGTAAATGGCTTAGACAAATAGCAACAAAATCCTTGGTTGACCCTCTCTAACCAAACCTTAACCAATATTGTGTTGGGTGAACCTTTTCTTTTCATCAAGAGATCAACCTAAAAACACACACACGATTTTATTCGTCCCATCTACGATTCTTGTTTTATTTTTATTTTTTTCTTAATTTAGCTTTATGGCCGTTATTTTCTGGTTTGCTTTTGGTAATCAGTTTGGTTGATTCAACGATTATTAGAAACCTTTATACGTCAACATAAAATACAAGTTTTTTTTATTAAAAATATATAAATTTAACGCCGACTAATCTAGTTTTGAAATATCACCAAACTTTTAACAATAATGAGTCATCGTTCAAATAATACCCCAAAAGATATTTTCCATGAATTACGAATTTTAGATATCAGTGTTATGCAAATGTGCGACAAAGATTTTCACAATTAAGAAATGGATAAACTAAAAATAAAATAAAAAGACATTATTCTGACCCCAACTCGGTGCTTAAGACAAAACCGCCTTCACAAGATTTCGTATATTCTAAGCTTTTTTGGTCAACAAACAAAACAAATATAATTTGAACGCGACGACGTCGTTTTAAACAAGAAAGTAAACAATACGCGCGAAGAAAGAAGCGCGTGGAGTGAAAGAAGCAGAGAGAAGTGATTCTTTGCCTCGTCTCTTACTCCATCGTTTCCTGTTCCCTTTGGCTTCATCATCATCTCTCTCTCTCTTGAGATTTTCCGTCAAAATATTTAAAAAGAATCGAGGAAAAAAAATATATATACAGAAAATACAAATTCAGATACAGAGCTTGTTCTAATCTTCTTCTTCTGTCTTTTTTTTTTTTTTGGTTGTATCTCTGAATTTATATATTTACGAAACAGACACACACAAACACTGTATTATCTTTGCTTCTTACCTTCTCTCTTCTCTCTTCTCTCTTCTCTCTCCTCTCTCTACAGAGTAAAGTTTCTGATCGTGTCTCTTCTAATCGTTTACCCAATTCTTGATCTCATTTCTTGTTTTCTTGTGCCGTCAAGATTTTTTTTGTTTCTTCGAAGTTCTCAGGTTCCTTTCTTCTCCGATTTATCTATCTTTTTCCGTACTTCTTCTTCTTGCTTTCACAGAATTTATAGGGTTTCTACTTTTTTAGTGGAACTTTCTAGAGGTATCAAGGGTTTGATAATACTTTCACTAATCTGCCCCAAATTGAAATGTCCAAAGTTTAAGTCTTTTATGTTTGCTAATTCTTTTTTTTCTGTTGTCAAAATTAGGGTTTTTGCCCCAATTGTGAGCTGAGATTGAATTTACCTTTTGCGCAGGTTAAATCTTTCTTATGCTGAAGATTTTTCTCAATTTGAAGCTTTAGGTTAGAAATTAGATTAGATGAGATTAGATAATCATAATCTCTGCTCTTAGGAGGTGAATAAGGTTTAGTAGAAGAAGAAAAAGATTGAAACTTTTTGTGATGGGTAATAAGTTGGGAAGAAAGAGACAAGTGGTGGAAGAAAGGTATACAAAGCCACAAGGTTTGTATGTGAATAAAGATGTCGACATTAAAAAGTTGAGGAAACTTATTGTTGAGTCAAAGCTTGCTCCTTGCTATCCTGGAGATGATGAAAGCTGCCATGATCTTGAAGAATGTCCTATTTGTTTTCTGGTTTGTGTAACTTTTTTTCAGTCTCTCTGTGAATATAAATCTGTGTCACATTTTGTAGATCTAACTCTACTTTATTTCTTTGTTGTGTGTTTCAGTTTTATCCTAGCCTTAATAGATCGACATGTTGCACGAAAAGCATTTGTACAGGTAAACATTTTGGTTTCTTTGTTTCTATTCATGTTTCTATTTCATTTGACATGGCATTCTTTTTAATTTTGCTACAGAGTGTTTTTTGCAAATGAAGAATCCTAATTCAGCTCGGCCTACTCAGTATCCTTCATCTTTAAGTCTTGTGCATAAACGTTTTTAGGGGATTGTTAACATGTTCGAGAATGTTTCTTGTTAAATTGTCTCTTTTATGTTTTCCTTGACATTATGAGGTGCCCATTTTGTAAAACACCAAATTATGCTGTGGAGTACCGTGGAGTAAAGTCAAAGGAGGAAAAGGGCATTGAACAAGTTGTAAGTCTGAATTATTTTTCACAGTAACTTTTTTCTATTAAGTTTGATGGAATGCTACTTTTACTCATTTGAAGTATTTCATCACTGTATCCTTTTTGCAGGAAGAGCAACGGGTAATAGAAGCCAAAATAAGGATGAGGCAGAAGGAAATGCAAGATGATGAAGAGAAAATGCAGAAACGTCTGGAATCATGTTCTTCTAGCACAAGCGCAATGACTGGTGAGATGGACTATGGTTCAGCTTCAGGTCGGTTTATTTCTTCTGCCAGAACGTGTTAAGTCTTTTCACAGAGATGGTTTTGACAGGCTTTGTTTTTTGTCCCTTGGTTTGCAGCTATATCTTATAATTCCCCAATGGAAGAAGGAGAAATTGCTCCATCGCAGAATACATCGGTTGTTAGACAGCATTCCCGCCCTCGAGGAAACAGGTTTGTCTTTTCACTGGCTGCTCTGTGTTTTCTATTTGTTAAGTACATATATCAAGTAATAATGTGTTAGTTCTAAATCACTATGACAATATTGTTAGACTTATTCTTGCTTTTGGGAGCTAAATGGTTTGAACATAGTTTCACTTAGGAATGAGATGAGTACCATATTCACAAACGTTTTTACCTGACTAAATTACCTAAATGCATATTGGACTGGCTCTTATATATATGTGATTTGTCTGTAAACTCTTCAGGGATGATGAGGTTGACGTTGACCTTGAGGAATTAATGGTCATGGAAGCAATATGGCTCTCCATTCAGGTAAAATTGTTTGTATAACTTTGCACTTCTGATGACAATTTTCCAATTCTCATAGCTTTTCACTTATTCTAACAGGAACCAAGGATGCAGAGAGATTCAGCTTCTGAGGAAATGACTTCTTCTAGGCAATATGTATCAGAAGATCATAGTTATGTTTCTTCACCACCACGAATGGCTCCAATTGTAGAACCAGCAACACCGTCTTCATCATCTGGTGGGCTTGCTTGTGCAATCGCAGCACTTGCTGAACGCCAACAAATGGTTGGAGAATCCTCAAATCACAATCACAGCTATAATCACAATCACAACGTAAATGTTTCTTCATACAGTATGCTTCCAGGAAATTGCGACAGTTACTACGACATAGAACAAGAAGTAGATGACATTGACAACCATCATCATCAGCATCATCATCATTACCATAACAACACGGAGATGGGAGAAACAGGAAGCAACAATAGCTATGTAAATTCTTATATGACTGGTGAGAGCTTCCACAACTTTCCTCCACCTCCTCCTTTGGTCATTGTTCCAGAGAGTTTTGAGGAACAGATGATGATGGCTATGGCTGTGTCTTTGGCAGAGGTTCATGCCACGACCACAAGTGCACCAGCTGAAGTGACTTGGCAATAAGTAATAGAAACTCATGGATCTGAATCTGATGATTATCACTTTATTTATTCATATAAATGCCTTGTTCCTATAGGAAGAAAGAAAAGAAAAGTAAAAACAGATGTGATGATTTCCAGTTTTAATAGAAAAAGGTTGGGTTATGTTTAAGCTCATTTATGTTATTATAATCTATCTCTCTTATGGTTCTTTTTAGACAAAAGGTGATGATTACTTGTTTTGTCTCTTTGATATAGCAAATGAATGGATGAGAATAGAAAGTCAAAGTTGGAGAGTGTTGACCTAAATAGTGTTAGGGGTTTAGGGTTTAACTTTGTTGGGTTCCTCACCTTTCTTCTCATTTATATATCTCTAGAATCATACTATTTGTTAAGACTTTATGGTTTCGTTAAGATAACAAATTGTAAAGATAATCAATAGATTATGATTAATGACTAGCAACTAACCAATTTCTCAACATTTAATATCTCGATTCAAGCAACTCATGTTTGTATTAGGCTCTTATGGGTTCTTTAATTTTTATGTTCGAAATGAGTTTAAATGGGCCTCTAATTTCACAACTCCAAAAATCAGTTAGTTGAATTATTGCCAACACCATCATATAAAGCTAAAGCTAAAGGTGGTTATTTCTGGTAGATGCTACTTCCTATCATAAATCATTGTGGCTCTGAATTTACTTACAATTGTTTTATACTATTTTCACATAACTTTTATGTTACACTAGTACTATTTAAAGATAGTAATTTACTCAATATCAGTTGACACAGAAAAATGAAAAACAAAAAAATAGTAATGATTTATGGTTCTATCTTGAACACATTAGAATGTTACTTATTATGAGTTTTCTTAAAACATTGTGGATGGGTTTCTTCAGCATAAACCTGAATTTACATATTTTCAATCTATCATATACTTTATTAGTTTATGATCTTATATTATCAGGAAAACTCATGGATCCCAAAATAATATTTAAAAATGGACTAATTTAGTTATAAACATTGATCAATCCGGTTATGAGAATTGAATTTAAAAACATGAAGCATAACATATACCCAAAATAAAAGTGAACGTTGGGATTAAAAGAAAAAAAAAGAGTTTGAACTTTGTGGAAACCGACAAAAAGAAAAAAAAAACATTGTCAGATCGATTGATTATTAAGTACACTATGCATTTCAGATAAATATATATATATATATATATTACTACACCATTTTCTGTAACTACACCATTTTTGTAGACATACAATAAGCTAAAAGTAAATATAATAATGATTTACTTCAAAATATTTGTACTGTATGTGTGTCTTGTTTGTGTCACTCAAATCATGCAACGATTTCGAAATCTAATGTAGTAACAAAAGAAAAAAAAAACATTATGATTACCATGTGTGGGACCTTAACAATTACCATCCAACCAAGAGAGTAAATTACACTTTTGTCCTTTTCTACCCCTCAAAAAGGTCCTTTACCTTTCACCAGCTTTATTTCAAATCTTCCAACGTCTCTTTTTAATATCTCATCTTCTTGAATTGAGAGAGTCTTTTCTCTCTCTGTGCAAATACAACAAAAGCTACGGACCTTTATCTTTTCTCCACATTTTGGGTTTTCTTGTCCTTGTTCTCTTGTTCCTATTAACCAATTTATCAAACCAGCAAATTCAAAATATTTCCTCCTTTCTTTCCTTTTAGTATATTATTAATCTGCTTCAATTATTTACATAGACTATCACAATCATTCCCTCGTTTTTAATTGCAAAGGAGAAACCGAGAAAGTACTCTCAGATTTGTACAGTGTCCTCATCTACTCTAAAGGTTAGTTTCAACATTTAAGACTAGCGCTAATACTTTAAGAGTATGAGAAATCTTGATTTAAGTATTGTTTTTTTTTGTGTGTTTGGTGAAAGATTGAAGTTTTCTATCTTGAATCTTCAAATGAGTTTGAGTGAAAGTAAAAGCAAAAGCAAATGTTCTTTAAAATGTGTTCTCTTTACTTGTCTGGTTTGACTTGGATAGTGAAAATCTGTTTAACAGAGTTGGTCACTCGCACTTAGTGGCGCGTTGCTTATCTACCTGTGCTTTTATTCTGAGGAATGTTTTTTTTTTTTTTTTCGTCAGATCATTGGAGAGTGAGCAACTTTGCATAAATCAGAATGCCAAAACCAAGGTAAGTGTTTTACTTCAATTCTTGAACAAGAATGTGGTTTTTGTTGTTTGTTAGTCTCTATGATCTGATGTGTCTTGTTGTGATCTGAATAGTATTAGAAGTTCCGAGTTGCCGCAGAGTCAATCTCCAAGGCTTAGGTCATCATCATCTACTTCCTCTGATCCGCGTCACCTTAACCGTCCGATTACAGACCGGAGTCCAAAGCTCAGCCTTGACCGTAGATCTCCGAGGAGTGGTGGGCCTCACACAGATCCGCTAACTCATAAGAAGCTTGGAGGTCGCATCTCCGGCTTAGAGTCAAAGCTAGGACAAGCTCAGGAGGAGTTGAGATTGCTCAAAGAGCAGTTGGCTAAAGCTGAGGCTGCCAAGAAGCGTGCTCAAGAAGAGCTTCATAAGAAGAAACCCAAGAAATCTAAGTCTCCTGCTCCGGAGAGAGACGACGTTCCTGGAGATAGACATCAAGAGACTGATGTGTTCGAGGTTCTTGTTGAGAAAGCAAAAGAATCTGAGAAGACGAGTAATGATGAATTGGTGGCGTCAAAGGAAGACCAAATCAACGTATTGAAAGCAAGACTATACGATATGGAGAAAGAAAAGGTATCACTTGGTGAGGAGAACGAGAGCTTGAAGAATCAGCTTAAGAAGACGGATTCAGAAATGTCTAGCGCAAAGGCAAAAGAGGATGAGATAGCTTCAAAGGTGAATCAGATTGAGGAAGAATTGGAAGAAAGCAACGAGAATACGATGAAGCTAAAGAAGAAGCTCGAATCGATGGAAGAAGCAAAAGAGACTCTAGAAGCCGAAATGGAGAAGCTGAAGGTCCAAACCGAGCAGTGGAAGAAAGCAGCAGACGCTGCAGCTGCGGTTCTATCTGGAGGGGTTGAGATAAATGGTCGGTTCTCAGAGCGGTGCGGGTCAATGGAGACGCATTTTGCAGGCAGGTTTGTGGGATCACCGGAAATAGATGATTTAGGGTTTGGGAAGAGGAAAGGTTCAGGGATGAAGATGTTTGGTGACTTGTGGAAGAAGAAAGGGCAGAAATTAAGTGTTAGAACAAAAAGTAGCGTGTGATGCAAGGAAACCGTGTGCTTTTTCTTGGCGGGATGATCTAAGTGTGTCTACGAAATAATGGCTCATCATTTCGAATTATATAAATTCCGATTCAATTGCTAAATTTGCTGATTCATCTGCAATCCTTCTGATCACTTCTTTCAGTTTCTGCATTCAATTTTTTTCAAAAGCCTTCAAAGAGTTCAGTGCCAGAATGTTGAAAATAAGCACATTCCTAGTCAGTGCAAGAATCCAATAGCCCAATATAGCTACAAATTCCTAAGTTGTTGCCAAAACAAAGCCGAATTCCTCAAAACCTTGAGTAACCAAATCTGACATAGTTAAAAAAAAAAGGTCATGACTATTCTTCATGATAATTAGTGGTACTTGGTGGCCTTGTTGATGTAATTATTACCATTGGAAGAGATCTTAATCCGATGGTTATTGGATTGCCGGAGGCAGGAAAGATTGAATACCGGTGGATATATAGTAAATACTTGTTCCTTCTTCTTCATTTACAACCTTTCACAGGAAGAGAAGACAATGACCTTTCACAGTAAGGGAAGACAAATGTTTGATTTGATTTCCAAATTTGGCGTTTTTTTCTTTAAAGATCCGTTCGTCTAAAAATGTGAGCGGTATTGATAATACAAAAAATGTATTACAAACAAAACACTTTTTACAATTATTGGATCAATATATAGGCCACACTTAGATTTACTAGACCTATAATTCAAGAACAAATTTTGTTGGAATAAAGAGTTATTAATCATTTAACAATGTATTTTGTTTTATAGTCTTCCTTTCGAATTGTTGAAGTCTGTTATCAGACAATCTAGACTTGTAGGCAGAGCTTCTGTACTCAGACCAAGTAAACTCTTCGTACAACCTCTCCTCTTCATTATCCATAAAACAAGTCAACGGAGCAATTCTCTGAGTCAACGCAGGTCCGGCGAAGTAAATCATAGAAACCCTAGATTTTCTGCTGTTCGCTAAAACCCTATGCCTCACGCTCTTGAATCTCCCATTTGTCATCACCTGCAACATCAAAACCAACAACAAAATGTAAAGATCTTTTTGGTCTAAAATGTCTTAATGATTAACGACTTCATGTTGGTTCAGTGGTTGAAAGATTCATCATGGTTAGGAGATTAGGGTTTGAGTTGAGTCGAACCTGGAGAGAGTCACCGACGTTGAAGAAGAAGGAAGAGTGATCAGAAGGGACAGAGATCCAAGAGCCATCAGTTAGATTGATTTGGAGACCAGAAATGTTATTAGATCTTAAGACAGAGATTATCTGAGGATCTGTGTGTTCTCCAAAACCGATAACATTCTTCCCACCATTGATCTTCACGTTGACAAGAGGGCATGGTGGATAGTGATTAAGTCTGAATATTGAATCAGTGTTTTGATCAGACACAAGATTGCTAAGTATATTCCTCGGTTTGATCCCTAATCCATCTGTGATCATCTCTAAAACTTCGCATGTCATTTTTCTCACTGATATTGTATACTCTTCCAATGCCTTTCTGCAGCAGAATAAAGAACAAAACTTGAAAAAATGGAATGAAAAAAGTCATTTTAATAAAATTATCTGCAAAAAAACAAAGCCATAAAGCACAGAAAGAGACAGAACATGAACTATAAAACAGAGGATGAACTCAAAAACAGAGGATGAAACAGAGTGTGAAAACGAAAGGTGTTACCAAAACAGGGGACATTGAAAAACCGTTAATTCCAACCTGAAAGTTCCCGGGTTTTGAAGAAGATCCTGAAAAAGTGGAACCGAACCGGAATCAAAATTAGCATTCATCAACAAGTACTCGACCCAACCCACGTCACCATTCCGACCAATCTTATTGTTCCCGTATCCAAAAGGATAACCTGCGACTTGGGTTTTCTCTGACTTAGGCAATGAAAAGAACTCGACGGCTTCGTGCTCTAAAACAGAGACTAACTCAGCGGAAACGCCATGGTTGATCACCTTGAAGAAACCGAAGTCTTCGCAGGCTTTGACGAGGGCGTTTTTGGATTCTGGGTCAGAGATATCTATAACTGGGATTGGAGATAACCCGCTTTTGGGTTCTGTGACCGGTTTAGACAAGACCGCCATTGATATATTTGTTTTCGTTTTGGAATGGTCACTTTTGATAATATTGAAGGCTGAGCATCGAGTTATGTACTCCAAGGATATATATATAGCAGAGCAGAGCAGGGCATAAAAATCTTGCAATGCTGTACAATCAAACTGTTCGAAACTCAAGCTAGATCAATTATTAATTTTTCTCTTTCATGTATCAAAATATCTTTTTTATTTATTTTATATAAAATGTGTCAAAATATCAATTAAATTGATTATCGGGACAAATTTTGTGAAAGCCTCCACTGTGATTACTTATTTGCTAAATAATAAAAACTTTTAAATTGTTTGTTTATCGTGATCTGTAAAATAAACAATGACAACAAGGTTATATATGTATATATATTATATTTGACGTAATTTTTTTAAAAATCATGGAGGTCAAGTCTTAAAAAAAAAAATTGTCGAGATAAAAACATAAAATATTTGAGAGCAATAGGAATGTGATATTTTTGTTACTGTTAGTTGGCTGACATATATAATCACTAATTTCGTAATATCCAGTAAGTATACTTTTTTTTTTTTATGAAGACATCCACTATCTCGGTAAAAAGCTATGGTAATACCTTATAAGCTGTTTCTAGCCTGAAGGTCTGCCTCTTCTCTCACTACAAAAAAAAAAGTCATTTTACATCATTTAAATTGAATTATTTAAGTAATTGATATTATTTTAAATCACTTATTTATAAATGAAGCAAAATATATATGATTTAGCATCAATTATATTAAATGATGTTATTATTAACTAGTTTTATATCAATTAAGTTAAATTGATTTAATTTATATTAATTTATATCACTTACCAAAAAGTGATGTAAAATATATAATTACATCATTTAGATAATTGATATATTTATTGATTTTTGGTAGTATCATTTTTAAAATGATACAAAACTGAAAACATGACAAAACTTCAAATATCCCAGATGATAAGAAAAAGAGTTATTGACAATTGCAGTTATAAATACTGCATATTCTACTACCAATCATTAACTCAAAATTATGAAGGCTCATTCGATTTATTGAGTCTACGTTTTATAATAAATATGTATAAAACGATATAAATATTTTAAATTAAATAAAATATGCTTAAAATTAGGTTAATATTTTAGAATCATTTATAAAACCTACATAAATATAACATCAATTATGTCTAAGTGATTATAATATTTAAAATCAGTTATTGTAAATGATATAATTATTAATTCAGTTATTATAAATGATACAACTATTAACATTATTTTTTTTTGTAATTGACACAAATTAACATCACTTACAACAATTAATGCAAATATTATATACAATTGCATCAATTGTTAACAAAATGATGTAAATTATTTGCATCACACAAAAATAAATCATTTATGTAAGTAATGCCAAAATCTTTTATATCATTTATAACTAATACAAATATTAAAAATAAATGATGTAAAACAACTTTTTTTTTGTAATCTTTATTCATCACCTGCGTTTGGTGATTATAGATACTCATTAAAGTATTAATAAAATGAGATGGTAAAAAAAAGGTCCCCTATCCAACAACGACCCATGGCCTCATCAACCTTTACGATAAATCTATTTAGAATAAAATCAATCTTTGTCTATGTTCTTCAATGTTCGTAACGAATCGATCTTAAAACTTCGAGATATTGTTTTGATACCCTCTTTTTTTTTTTTTTTTTGTTAAAAGGCTTCAATTGTTTTGATACTTGCTAGCTGCTACCAACAACTTCCGATAAGAGGCGTACGTGTTTCTCTCTGTCACCACGAAATATAGGAATATACATTTTTGGGTATAAATATTACTTTCTCTTACGTGTTGATATATTTATTTACAAAACACTTGTAAGTAACCATGTAAAATTAGATTCGTGGTAATTAACCCTTTAACAAAAATAAATAAATAAATAGATTCGTGGTCCATAAAACTTTAAGACGGATGACTAAAACTTTATAAATGTTCTCTGCTAAAGATACAATGCATGCGTTGATTGATATCAACTAAATTGTAGCTGTCTGATCGTAAAAGACAAAGATATGCGAGCATAAATGGATCTAATAAGAGTTTAGAGGGTCATTTGAACCCCGTAAATATTTTAATTAAAAATAATTTTGTGGAATAGTTTAGTGTTTGAACTTTGTGTTTAAAATTTACGTTTTGCCACAATTAAATTTTACTGTTACATTATGAGTTACATATTTCTTTTACTGTTACATTATTAGTTATGTATATTTTGATGCTGATAGAAAATTTATATGTATGCCACTGCATGTTGATGGGTCGCCAGTTCGCTCCTTCAGTTTGACGGTAAAAATTGGTGTTATATTATGCATGCTGATGAAAAAATATATGCGGAAAGCGACACGTATTAATAAAAAGTTGCGGGGTCATTGCAACGAATCAGCAATTTAGCTCTTGGTGGGTTGCGTTGCATTCTAGAGTCCGTTATTGTTCCACGTTGGCTATATGTGCATTACTCCTTTTTCTATTTCTCCTATTAATACTTTTATTTGTTTTTTATGCTCAAGTAATTATATGGGATCACATAACATTTTCTAGTCAATATAATATGATTAGTACAAAACTATCTCACCCTTCAAAAGAACTTATAAAAATTCATGTAATTATAACACATCATCGGTTTAACTATTTGCACTTGTCAAGTAATGCATAAACATTGAATTTTAAAGTTCTATCCAAGCATCCTATTATTTGTCAGACTGTAAATTAAAATTTGGACGGCATCGAGAAAAATGATAGGATAGTTGGATAGAGTTTTAAAATTCAAAGTTTTAATTTGTGTCGAAATATGTTTAAAATTTTGTCTTAAAAAATAATAAATCAAATCTTTAAGTTTAAAAACATTTGACGATATACCATAGTTTGTTTTTTTTTTTGGTAAAAGAGTTAGATATACCCTAGTTCCTATGGAAAAATAGACAATTGGTGAATTGATCGTATATTTTTTTTACATATTATTATTTTCTTAAGTAATAATGTGACCCTACCATTTTTCGAAATAATAATAGGTTTATTTTGAATTGAATTGCATTTTAAAACCAGTAATATATTACTTTATAAATATATACGAAATAAGTTTTAGGGAGTTTTATTATACAAGTTTTCTTGTATCTTCGGCTAATACTGATGATAATTGTAATATGATTTTACTTCATTCATTATATATTTTTATGATAAAAACAAAAATTAATAACGAAGACAGTTTTTTTTTGTTGTTGTCAACAACGAAAACATTATTTAACAAAAAAAAACAAGGAAAACATTTTTTTATTAGATACGTTAAAGGTAAAAATAAAAAAGGAATATGTTGAAGGGTACATGAGAGGCCACGTAGGAGGCAGTTCTCGTAATTAACAGAAAGAAGGAACACAGCTCGAGCTTCGTATTAGTCGTCTACGGTACGTTCCTCGCATGTCCACACCCCTTTTAAAGTTTGATGTAATAATGTTAGATTCTTTACCAGAAATAATAATGTTAGATTTCCACTATTTAATAACGACTAACGTTGTTATAAGGATAATAATAAGAATAATAATAGTTGATTTAAATAATATAATTTTGGACAGACGTAGGCGATTGGATAGCAGTGAAGGGACAGCCTCCGTAGCAAGACCCGACATATATATATATTTTTTGTGTGTGGTTTAAACCCTATATGATATATTAGTTTCAGTATATAGCAAAAGAAAACTATTATGTCGGTTTGTTTATTTCAAGATATAAATATTTTAGACAATACGATTAAGACCAAACCAAAGTTTCTTATAATGGTAGTCTAAGAAACCATGTGGTTATTACCGCTTTAGAAAATTTCAAGATATAAAGTCTTGAGTTTTTAACTCTAAACATTGTGGAAAATGAATGTCCTCGAATATTGATAAGAAGGATCCAATCTTTGTTCAGTAGATGAGCCGATAAAATATCACAAACAGAAAAAAAAAACACCATAGCATAGAAGAACGACGATGGGCCTATTTTGAGCTTTTTTAAGATGCCGATTTTTGGGCTCTTTCATTATATAGATGCTTTAACTAAAAGTAACGTTTTATTTGTTTTATTTTTCTCAACAGGTTATTTGATAAATTTGATTTGTAATATAAAATTGATATTTCATTTGACAAAAAAGTATAATTGATATTTTATTTTTAATATAAGAAAATAAGATAATTATTACTTTATTAGAGTACATGTGTATGCCTATATCTTTTATCCGAGTGTCATTTTCAAACCTTTTAGTGACCTTCTCAAGAAACTCTGTAGGATTTTGTCTTTTTGTAAATCAGTAAATCTAATTAATTCTCATGTTAACATCAGATGTGATTGAATTGATTAGTTAAAAGACCTCCTTTAAAGTTTGGTCTTAGAACTATAAAAATCAAAACATATATAGGGGAAATCTGAAGTTTTCGCTTTAACAAAAATAAATAAAAAATCTGAAGTTTCCAAGTATTAATTTTGTGATTTTTCATGCGTTATTTGGGAAATGCTTATATCGATCTGATCTGACAACTTATCCTTTTATAGGAGATGGGTTTCTCTCAATGGCTTTGCTTTGTCACACTAATTGGGAAATTTTGCTTTTTGTTTGTGTGCTCCAAGGCATGCCTTTTACTTTCCATTTACGGTTAACTGGTTAGTTTCTAGGAAAGGTAACTTTTTTTTTGAATTGAAGGAAAGGTAAATCTTACTGATTATGATTCCTAGTTTGTTCTGAAGTTCATAGATTTTCTGTTAGTTCACTAAACTACGCACCAATCTTAGAAAGTTGTGTCTCCCTGAGCTCAGACAACAGAATCAACCAGAGATTCCATTGACTACTCTGATGGCTGCCACTCAATCTTCAACAACCTCTTCCCATCTCCACGAAACACAGTTGCTTGCAGAATGTTCTCAGCTACTAAACCCGAAACCTGGTATTTCTTGGAAGAGACGAGTCACATCAACAACTTCGTGGAGGATTATTACCGGAGAATATGTATGTAAATTATGATACTAACCGGTAATATAACCGTCAATATG
Organism: Cardamine occulta; assembly: GCA_028015245.1. Classification (NCBI taxonomy): domain Eukaryota; kingdom Viridiplantae; phylum Streptophyta; class Magnoliopsida; order Brassicales; family Brassicaceae; genus Cardamine; species Cardamine occulta. The sequence continues at coordinate 21,355,836 of CM051366.1, forward strand.
TATGTAAGATCGTATGCGAAGTTTAGAAGTCACCGGTTCGAGTGACGCTTGAGACAAAACTAATATTATATGCTGTGTTTTTGGGTCTGGAAGGATTACGGGTTTCGGTCCAGAACATTTTGATATTAAAAAAAAAATATATATACAGTATATATAACTGTCAGATTCGAAACTGGTAGAGGAATTTTTAAATTTTCTTAGATTTAAAAAACCCTATACCAATATAAACCGGCAAGTTATTTTGTTAGGGAAAACAGAACTTGAGACTTGAGAGCCCCATTTGTTTCTTTCCTCTGCAAAATAATTGGATTCGATGAAATAGTTTTTTTTTTTGAGATAAATATATAATGTCTAAATTAATAATATATTTTCCTGTGATATGATTTTAACACTTCATTATACCATTTCCGTTTATTCAACAACTTCGTTACATAGTTCAATTTTAATAGTTTAAAAATAATAAAACCAAACGATTTATAAATTTTCGATTTAACCTCCCTTTCTGTTTTGTTTTATTCATATTTTTTGGTTACGTTTTTTTTCCTCACCTTTTGGTCCTTAAAAAATAGTAGAAAATGATAAATATGAAAATATTTATAAAACCGGTTCTGTGAGTCTTCGAATTTTTTATAAAGGTGTATTTGAAATCTGTAAGTCTTTTTTTGTTTTCTATTATTATTGAATTTCCGAGAGTATTTTTTTTGGGTCAAAATTTACATTCTATTAAATTCTATTATAATGTTGACAAAAAAGATATATGAAAATCTTTAGCTTTAAACATGAATTCAATCAAATTTATAAAATGTAAAACAAAAAATTAAACAACAATCTTTTCAAAAACTCTAAACAACAATTTTTTAAAAATCCGTAAAAAAAATCAAAAACTGATTAAAATTTTTAGAATGCTAAATCTACATTACGATTAGAAAACAAATTGAACTAGTAAAATCGCTAATGATCAAATGAGTATTTCAAATGACGGGATCCAAAGTCCGGTTAGTTTTCACCTCGTTGATAGATTTAGTATCAAATTTGAAAAAGGTTTTAAGAAAAAAATTAGAAACCCTCTAGAAAAATTTAAACAAAAAACTTGATTAAAATCTGTAAGAAGAAAAATCAAAATTTAAAATCTTTAAAAAAAAAAAAAATTGAATGCTAAATCTACATAAGTATGAGAAAATAAATTGAACTTATGAAATCTCTAACGATCCAATGACTATGTCAATTGGCGGGATCCAAAGTTCGGTTAATTTTCAAATCATTAAGTAAGTTTAGTATCCAATTTGAAAACAAAATTAAAATCGGTGAGAAAAAAAGAAAATAAAATAATAATTTGAAAACCTTTTTTATGGGATGAAAATTTGATCCAGCAAATGGGATTGATATGCATAATGTCCGGGGGCGGAGAGCATTATTGGACACTTTCTTTGTGAGCTTTGGCATTTGTGGGGCAATGTTTGCTTCATCCATTCTCCATCATATCTTTTATGCATAATAACAAAAGATTGATTAGTTCAAAACTATTAGACTTCGAGTTTCTTAGTAATGCACCAGGAAAAGTAAAAGATATGAATATGCAATAGCTACAACATGTCACCCGGAACTAAGAAAGGATAATTCAATAACAAACTATAACATACCAAATTTTGATGAATGGGAAGACTCATGGTTTCAAGCAGCGTGAGTATTTACAGTTACAATCTCTAAACATTAAACTAGCTAGTTTCAACAAACCAATTTCATCATCCCAATCAAAATTATGTAGACCCAATGGATCTAAGATATAAAACATGATTCTAATTTTCCAATCCTCATACCAAAAGTTTGAAAATTTATTTTACACAAAACTAAATATATAAAAACATACGGATGCGTGACTGGCGCGTTAAGGATTTGTGACTGTGACGACGGAGTTGGCATCTTCATAACTGGTAAAGTCGGTCGTGCCTGGATCAATTCTCACCGCCGGAGTCGTCGTTGTTGACGATGGTCTTCACAACCCTAGAAACAACGGTAGAAGCCAACAGTGATCATGTTCATCTGAGCCAAACCAAAGATTTAAGAGATTCACATAGACAAAAACTAGCGAGATAATCAAGTATTTGATCGGAGAAGAACTTTCTAAATTTTATTTGAATTCTGTTGGGAGAGGAAAAGAGATAGAGAGAGGCGTTTGAATAATGAAACGATTTATAAATGTTCGATTTAACCTTTTCTGTTTGGTTTTTTGTTCATATTTTTTTGGTTACGTTTTTCTCCCCCCTCACCTTTCGTCCTTAAAAATATGTTTGTTAGCCAGAAAATGATAAATATGACAATAGTCACATATCATATTAACCAGAATATTTATAAAACCGGTTCAACCATTATCTGTTACAAGCTCGGTTCTAAATCACCTCTTCTTATCCGATTGGGTAAGTAACAATAAAATTGTGATGACGTAACATCATTACATATTAAACGGAACCATAATCTCATTAACTCTACCAATAATCTGGAAGGGTGGATTATAACCAGCGATCAAATAAGCCGGCGACTTTCCTTTGCTCTTCTCAACAGGCATAATCCACTTAGTTCCATGCAGCCTAACCATCAAAGCCGCAGCTTCTTTCTTGGCTGAATCATCCGACACGAAACCACCGAACTGCCTCACGGCTACGTACGTTGGTTTCCATGGCTGCACGTGGAGGCCATCAGCCAAAGGTGGGTTTTGTTGGTTCTTCTTCGGGAGGTAGAAGGAGACGGTGTAGACTGATTTTCCCGGCGTTGATTCTGTGATCACTGGAGCTGTCATGTCCATCTTCACTTTGCTCTTGTTATCTCCTTGTATGTAACTAAATAATCTACAAACCCCAAAACGAAATCAGTATCAGATTCATTAGTTTACAAACATTAGTTACATTCGATTTTATGATATATATAAACCAAAAGAAAACCAAATTGTATTCGTTTTTTATTTAATTTGTCGGCTTATAACAAATATTATAATAGATTGAAAGAATGTAAGTTACCGTAGGAAACCGGTTTTGGTGGCTTGAGTCATAGATGGAGCTGGGATAGGATCAGTGGACATCCAGACTGCAGAGTTATACATGCGGATCTCATAGCCATTTCCAGCCTCCACCAATTTATAGGTGGGGCACTCGTACTGGTCACATATTTTTGGACGTATCCCCAAAGATTGACTCAATGGCTTGGGAGCTTGAGCACATAATCCAACCACAACTAGGCTGAAGTAGAACGACAACTTTAAGATATTTAAACCGGTTTCCATGATTTTAATAGATTTTTGGATTTGTAGATATGAAGTGGAATGTATTGTGTGATGGAGTGTAATTTATAGAGGCGCTTTTGGGCAATGAGATGATAAGAATAGAGCACAAGTAATTAATAATTCTGACTAGCTCAAGTTGTAGTCCAAGTTTGACCCTCTTTGGCAAGACAGCTATGAAATACTTTTAGAGGGAATGAATGTGGAATTTGATTATATGGTTGCCAAGTTCAGCGGATGTTTGCGTTAAAAGTTCATTGCTTATGAACAATATCTATTAATTAGAGGTAATATTTATTTCTATATTGTTATTTTTAAATTGAGGCTATTTGAAGCATGTTGAATAAAATCCATCGATATTGGTTTATATATGCGCTTTTGGGCAATGAAATGATACGAATTGAGTATAAGTTGCAAATATCTTTGACAAGCTAAAGTTGTAAATGTGACCCTCTATGAAATACTTTTGAGGGATTGAATGATACATGTTTGCCAACTGTAGCGGATATTTGCCTAAAAAATGTTCATTGCTTATGGACAATATCTATTAATTAGAAGTTATATTTATTTCTATATGACTATTTTAAAATTGAGGCTATTTGAAAAAATTAAATAAAATCCATCGGTAAAAGAAAAAAATAGTTGCCGACAAAAAAAAAGAGAAAAGAAAAAAATAGTTAAAGTTATATATATATATATATTGCATATTATCTATTTCACCATATATTTAAGGAGTTATTGATGGAAAAAACTATTGAAAGCATCACACTGCTTAGCTAATGGAGTAACAAAGATTAGTTAACCAATAATTTTATTTTTTATTGTATTTTATTTTAAAAGCTGGGTTGACAAAGAAAGCAACAGTATGAGAGACAAAAAAAGAAAGAAAAAAAAGAAAGCAACAGTATGAATAAAGTTCAGTCACAATTGATATTTTGGGAGAATGTTCTTGAAATATAATTGGGCCTTATAAGTAATTACTAAGAAATAACTATCAACTAGGTTACAAACTAGAAGTTCATGATCAACCTGTTTGGATCCACTGATAAGAAAATGTTAGAATCTCACATTAAAAGATTAAAAAGGATTTAAAATGAAGAAACATAAAACAAGCTACTTATTGTCAAATAGTTTTAAGTTACAATCCCCATGTAACTTATAGATAACTTACAATCTCCCTTGTTATCCAAAAAAAAAAAAAAAACCATAAACACAAGTGTTCTGTCAAAACGATGGAAGGATCTGTTATATATAGATTAGAACATTATAAAGATTTTGCTTTGATATTAAATTAGCAGGAAATAATGGGAGTATGAGTGTGATGCTCAATTATCCAACTTACAGGAACATTAAATCTCTTTAGGGGCTCACACATTTGACATTACACACAGGCTGGCGTGACCAGTTCACAATTCATCTAAGTATGATTTGGACATCATTTAATTATGGTTCTCAGACTCCAAACTTACTTTCACATGTCTGATAATTCCATCTCTCTCCATTATCAAAGATTTGTTTGGTGTTCAACGACCTAAACAACCAAAACAACAACAAAACTTATGTGGCAACATTAACAAGATCGCACCTGCCGAACAAATTTTTTAACGATTCTTTAAACTCGATTTAAATCGTTGACAAAAAAAAAAAAAACTCATTTTTAGTCCAGGATAATGCCAAAACCTCAACATTTCCCCCTTAAAACTTTCAAAACAGATAGAAATCAGGGGCTGTTCATATAAAGCTCAATATTAATAAAAAGCCCAACATTATAGAAAACATAAAATAAAGTTGTGTTTTTATTTTGTCTTCAAAAGACACAAAATGAGATTAGCCTAAACAAAAATAAAAGATATAAGTATAATTTTGGTGTTAAATAATCAATATTCAAAAAATATTCTTATTGAAGGCCCTTAAATTTCTTTTAATCACACCTAGAAAATCGAAATGATTTAAATTGTTTTATTGAAGGCCAAAACATGTTCCATGACAAAAGTCAAAAGATATAAGTATAATTATCTTGGGCCAGCTGTCGACCGAATAAATCTTGGAAATGAAACCAATCCAAATTATCATATAAAAAATGATCGGTAAACTATATAATAGACTCGATATATAGGCTAATTAAATGACCTCTGTGCTAAGTTTTAAAATAACTTGGATAGTGGGTATGACAGCTAAAACTAAATTTGCGTTTTCAGGTGACGATTAATATGTGAATTCAACCTTCATTGGGTTATTGAATTCAATATGCAGTCATGATAATAGTTGTTTAACGTTTATAGGCTTATAGGCAGCTAGTATAGTTTTTTTTTTCTTCTTTTTGATAATATATAGCCAAGCATATTTGGGAGATATAAATCTTGACTAAAGTTTATATTATATGGTCTCCCTTGTTTTTAATAAGCACATTTGTACGTAGTTACTGCAACTATATTTAGATAACTTTTTTTTTAGACAACTACATATATATATTGAGATAACTACACAATGACAGCTATGGAAATTGCGTTTTAGTGATTTTTAAATATTTTGGTGGTTACAAGTTACAACCACCATCATTTACTCTGTAACTCGTCAAGCTGGCGTTTTTAGTGATTTTTTTAAAATCTTTTGACTTTTATTATGGCAGTCCTTTACTTTCTAAACAAACTTAGCTATATAAAATAAAACTTGGGGTAAATAATTCCGTGAATAATAGATTAAAATAAAGGCCAATTTTTGAAATAGACTCCTTAATTTTATTGTTAAAAAAGAACACACAAGATATAAAATTAGAACATAGTAAATTTCTTTCTGACAATAAAATTGTGAAAATGTTTAACTTTTAGAAATTTCCCTTAAAGTAAGCATCCAATCCAAGAACTAGATCTATAATATGTAATAATTTATTTTTTACTATATAAGCATGCATGAGCCCTGACATGTGTTTTTTAAGCATGCATGAGCCCTGACATGTGTTGAACAGTATAAATAGGTGTTACTTGTTTCTTTCCATAATGAGAGGACAAGCCCTTACATTTCACAAAATATATATACTAAAGAGTTTGTTCTTAGTGATAAGCTAGAACTAGAGGAGGATTGATCTAAAATGTGGAGGCTGAGAATTGCAGCTGAAGCTGGAGACAAGACTCACTTGTTCACAACCAACAACTATGCCGGTAGACAGATTTGGGAGTTTGATGCAACCTCAGGCTCTCCTGAAGAACTCGCTGAGGTCAATAAGGTTCGACAGAATTTCTCAGGCAATCCATCTCGTTTCAAGCCTTGTGCTGATCTACTTTGGCGCCTGCAGGTGAATACTTTTACATTAATGTTTTTATTTTGGGTCTTAGGGCCATATGTATTGGCTTTAAATCATCCATTTCCGTGTACAACACCACACTCTAACCATATGCTATTTTTCTTTCTTTTCTTGCAACATAATTATGTACGTGTAATTTTTTTTTTTTGTTTTTTCATAAACCACGAGAGTTACTTACCTTTGGTCCATAATTATGTACGTACAGTTTCTAAGGGAGAAGAAGTTTGAGCAGAAGATTCCACGAGTGATAATAGAGGATGCACAGAAGATAACGTATGAAGATGCCAAGACGACACTTAGAAGAGGGATATTATTTCGCGGCCTTGCAAGCTGATGATGGACACTGGCCCGCTGAAAATTCCGGTTCCATGTTTTTCGAAGCTCCCTTTGTGAGCTACACATATACTCTATTTGATATTTATTAATATCCAAAAGTAATAGTATATATATTAAACGATGAAAACAATTCACAGGTCATAAGCTTGTACATCACTGGGCATTTGGATAAAGTCTTCTCATTGGAGCATCGAAAAGAGCTGCTGCGTTACATGTACAACCATCAGGTATACATGTAACACACGTATTATATGATACATATATGTACGTACATGGAGAATTAAGTGATATGTAAATCATATACTTACGTTCGTATGATATTCATTTGTAGAACGATGATGGTGGATGGGGAATACATGTGGAAAGCCAGAGTGTTATGTTCTGTACTGTCATCAACTACATCTGTCTAAGAATTTTCGGGATAGAGCCTGACCATGATGGTCAAGAAAGTGTTTGTGCAAGGGCTCGAAAGTGGATCCTCGACCACGGTGGTGCCACCTATACGCCTTTGATCGGAAAGCTTTGGCTGTCGGTATGTATATCTTTTGTCAGAATGATGTCACACATCAAAATTGAAGTCATATATCTGTATCTAACATAGTATATAATGAACATGAATTAGAAGTCTATGATTACTAAAATACTTGTATCATTTTTATAATATTCCTTAAAAATTTTAGATTTCTTATTAGTAAACCTTCTTCACTTAGTTCATTTGTTCACATACACAGGTTCTTGGAGTGCACGATTGGTCTGGTTGCAAACCGATACCACCTGAGTTTTGGATGCTTCCTTCTTCTTCTCCCTTAAATGGAGGTTTTCACATGAATTTCTATGATGTGCTAATTACCATTTTCTTGAGTTAGTAGCAATCGAGTCGGTCCAACAATTTCCCTGAAGTAATTTCATAAACTGCAGGCACTCTCTGGATTTATTTCCGGGACATTTTCATGGGGGTGTCATACTTGTATGGCAAGAAATTTGTAGCTAGCCCAACACCTCTGATTGCGCAGCTCCGAGAAGAGCTTTATCCTCAGCCTTACAACCAAATCGATTGGAGCCAAGCTCGCCATCTATGCGCAAAGGTACGTATTCATCCTCCTATGCTTTCATTGGTTCTAATTAACGCAGATGTAATTAATCGTTTGTATCATTGTATGTAGAAATATTATCATCTTCATATGTTAAAATATAAAACATTTTTTTGCGTCAATTGTGAAATATTTATAAACATGATCGTCAAACGCAAACGAAATTTGCAATTTCCAAATAAACTCTAATTAAACCACCAAATATTGTGATTTTTTTGAAGTTAATTAAACACACTACTCTAACATGTAAAAATAGTGAGTTTAATTAATTAATAGATGCCATATAATGTTGATTGTTGATGATAATTATGATGCTGCAGGAAGATCTTTACTATCCACAGTCATATGTACAAGACTTGTTTTGGAAAACTGTTCATATGTTCTCAGAGAATGTCTTAAATCAATGGCCTTTCAACAAACTCATAAGACAAAAAGCTCTCCGGAAAACAATGGAACTTATTCACTACTATGACGAAGTCACCAGATACATTACTGGTGGATGTGTACAAAAGGTATTTATTTATTTCCATTCTAAAACTTGATAATTTTGCCTTGATATACTATTGTCTGTTGATTTGAAAAAAATATTATTTTATTTTTCTTGTTCTTTATACTAGTAATGTTTTTTTTTTCTTTCTTTTTCTTGTTAAGCCGTTTCATATGCTTGCTTGTTGGATAGACGACCCAGAGAGTGATTATTTTAAGAAGCATCTGGCTAGAGTCGAAGATTATATATGGATTGGAGAGGATGGTCTAAAAATCCAGGTTAAAACTTGTTTATTTGGGTTAAAAATTTATCTTTCCTCATACTCTTAGTAACTTAAAACAAAATGGATTTTACTTGTGTAGTCTTTTGGTAGCCAGTTGTGGGATACGGCCCTATCGCTCCAAGTCATGTTAAGTGCTGCTGCTGATGTTGATGATGAGATTATTAAAGCAACGTTGGTCAAGGGATACAAGTTCTTGGAGAAATCTCAGATGACACAGAATCCTCCTGGTGACCATATGAAAATGTTCAGGCACATTACAAAAGGTGGATGGACTTTTTCAGACCAAGATCAAGGATTGCCTGTTTCTGATTGTACTGCTGAGAGTTTAGAGGTTTGTTAATTTAAATATTCTTAATAATGAATCTTAATTTTTGATTCCATGTTGATGTATGTATAGTAATTAATCGTAACATCATACAGTGCTGCCTAATGGCCCTAATCTTTGAAAGCATGCCATCTGAGATCATTGGTGAGAAAATGAATGTAGAGAGACTCTATGACTCTGTCAATTTTCTTCTCAGTTTGCAGGTAAGTCAAAATATTATTTTCTCTTAAAACAGTAATTGTTTTTTTATTTTCGTAACAAATTCTCATAAACTGTAAAAAAAAAAAAAAAAAAAAAAAAAAAACAGAGCAAGAATGGAGGTATTTCAGCGTGGGAGCCAGCCCTTGGGAAAACCTGGCTAGAGGTAATAATTCTTACATTATAATTTTAGTTGTTCTTATTTAATATTTCTTAAGATATAAATGAAATAAGAGAGTAAATATAGTTTTAACAATACTATACATCATCTCAATGCAGTGGCTCAGTCCAGTGGAGTTTATGGAAAACACAACCATTGAGCATGAGTACTACTTTATCTCTTTATTTCTTTCTTTCATTCTTTTGTTAAATATAGAATATTATTTTGGGGATTACTTAAGCTATCGGATCGATCATCAGGTATATAGAATGCACAGGATCAACAATGATAGCATTGGCAAGGTTCAAGAAACAGTTTCCAGGGCACAGAGCAGAAGAAGTTGAAACGTTTATAACAAAGGGAGTTAAATACATAGAGGACTTACAAATGGTGGATGGTTCATGGTATGGAAATTGGGGAGTGTGCTTCATCTATGGAACCCTTTTTGCGGTAAGAGGTCTAGTGGCAGCAGGCAAGACTTATTGTAACTGTGAGGCAATTCGTAGAGCGGTTCAGTTCTTTCTGAACACACAAAACGTTGAAGGCGGTTGGGGAGAGAGTTATCTATCTTGCCCCAACAAGAAATATATTCCTTTAGAAGGAAACAAGAGTAATGTGGTGAATACAGGACAAGCACTAATGGGTCTAATTCTGAGTGGTCAGATGGAGAGAGATCCTTTACCGGTTCATCGTGCTGCCAAAGTGTTGATCAATTCACAGATGGATAACGGTGATTTCCCGCAAGAGGTGATTATAATACTCCAAAGCATTTTTAATACAAGTCACTACATTGGAAGTATAACATTTTTTATTTTGTTTTATTTGCAGGAAATGAGAGGAGTGTTCAAGATGAATGTGATGCTACATTATCCAACCTTTAGGAATATATTCACTCTCTGGGCACTCTCATATTATATTCAAGCTCTGCGTCCGTAACAACTCGATCACATTTGCAGCTTATCATCAAAACTATTTAACAAATGCATCTTTAATTAGTTTTACGATTTATAATAAGCATCTTCAGTTTTATTGGCTTGATCCAGAAACAAGATGAAAGTTTTACATTTGGATATTCTACAATAGAAACAAGAAAATCTTTTTATTTTTATTTTTTCTTACAAGACAAATCAAAGAAATTTGGCAGTAGTGGAACAAAGAACAGTGTTAGAATTGCTTCCAACTTAAATTGAGGCCTCTGCACTACAGCAGCCAATCCCCTATTGTGTGTGCTTTATAGTACTATGAGCAGGTTACTCAATCTTTCTAACTTCATTTAGAAAACAAATAGAGCTTAAAGTGAAAACAATTCAAAAGGTTCCATTTATTAGTCATAGCGATAATGTGGACTGAAGAACAAGAAAATAGATGATTTATAGACTGGACTTTACGAATAGTACATTTGGAAAATATACAAAATTTTGATTTTTTTTTTCAAGATTAATATACATTTGAGAGGCGGGCTAGCGATAATTTAGTATTCACTCAAATAAAGCAACGATGCGCTTAGTTCAAACTAAATACACACATACAGTCAAATTTCACTGTTTTCAAAATCTGAAAACTTGTGGGGGAAAAGGTCATCATTCTATATATTTTTATCCTCAAAAATTATTGAAGAAAGAAGGATGCATGCCAAAAAAATATTACTAAACGTGTTATTATTATTCATAATTCTTGAAATTTTGGTCCTCCAACATTATTGAACAAACGAGGATGCATGCCAAAAAATGTTACTAAATGTCTTAGCAGTTTCCAAATCTTAATAATTATATGCAATAATCTCCTCTCCTGCCGTGTGGAGTCTTTTTAATATCTTCAACTAAAACTCTTATTATGCTCTCTATAATTTTAAAAAGTATCCTATTTTCTTAGTTCAAATTTGTTTACATCTTGAGCTTCTGTAATGATGACTTACACTTGAAACCATGTGTTATTGCTTCTGAAATTCAGAGTTTAGGATTTCAATTGCTGCCATCATAATCTCTATATTACAGCCAGACTCTTTTGTGTGTGCTTTACTGTATTATAAGTCTATAAACATGTCTCAGTCTTTCTAACTTCTTTTGGAAAGCTAATCAATTCTTTCGAGATTATACATCACCATTTCTTCTAGAGCCGACCTGAAGCCACTTCGAGGGAGGCACTGCAGATTCTTTATCGCGTCATCAGCTTTCTCCCTAGCCAATTCTTGTGCTCTCCTGATTCCTCCACCTTCTCTCACCGCTTCAATCGCTTCTTCCAACGAACCCGCCTCACAAAACTCAGACTCAATGATCTCTCTCAGCCTTGGTTCCTTCTCCAGAGCGAAAATAACAGGCGCTGTTAAGTTGCCTTTAGCCAAATCACTCCCTGCTGGCTTCCCTAGCTGCTCTGTTGACTGAGTGAAGTCCAAAATGTCATCGACTATTTGGAAAGAGAGGCCAAGATTCTTCCCAAACTCATACATTTGCTCTGTTACATCAGTCTCAACTCGACTGAAGATGGCAGCTCCTTTGGTGCTCGCAGCCACTAAAGATGCTGTCTTGTAGAAACTCTTGAGTAAGTAGTCATCAAGCTTAGTGTCACAGTCAAATAAACTCGACGCCTGCTTTATCTCTCCGCTTGCAAAGTCTTTGATCACCTGAAAACATAGAATAAGTGAAGCGAGACTCAGAGCATAGTCTCATTAAAGAAACAATGTCAAAAGTGATTTATAACCTGACTGATGAGCTTAATAACTTCAAGATTCTCAAGATTTGCTAAGTACCATGACGCTTGAGCAAACATGAAATCTCCAGCTAACACCGCTACTCTAGTACCGAAAAGCTCGTGAACTGTTTCCTTTCCTGCAATTACACAGAGTTTTAACCAAACCAAACATAAGTTTCCAGAAAAAAAACAGATGAACCATGAATGAAAGTCACCTCTTCGCATATCACTCTCATCTAACACATCGTCGTGTATCAAGCTTGCCGTGTGAATCATCTCGATGATCTCAGCCAAACGCCGGTGTTCTGTTGTAAGCTCCCTGCATCAAAACATCTGAAAATGATCATTTTGTGCTAAAGATGTATACTCAATTGGATGAAAGGAATACAAACAAAGCAAAGAAAAGTCTATAGATGAGTTACTTAAGGCCTGCTAATTCTGCTGTGGCTCGGGATACAAGGAATACCAAACCCGGTCTCATTCTTTTACCACCAGCTCCAAAAATTTGCTCAGCCGCAGATATCAAAACCGGATTTTCCGCACCAACAATCTATAAAGAACGATTTAGTTAGAGTTCCTCCTAGTTCAGGATCAAACACCAGAAAGTTATAAAAACTAACCGACAAAAGATTGTCATTCAAGGTCTGCAAATCATCAGCTACTAACTCAAACAGATTTACCAAGGAAATGGGCTGTTTTGACTCTTGCCTCAAATCGAAAGTCACTGTTTTAGCTTGACCAATACCTACAGTTACATCATCATTTCTCATGAATCATAAGCATAAACTCAAAGATTCTTGAAGAAAAATCAATAGCTATTTACAGAACATTCACTTCACTCCTCTGAGACATTCATATGAAAGCAATAAAAACCCAATTCAAGATTTGCAATTGAGACTTTGAATAAGGGATAATAACACTTTGACTTGACTCAAATCAATCTCACATGAACAAAAATCAGAGAGTATGTTTTAACTGTTAAGACTTAAGACTAACCGTTGACCAAAGAGATCTCCTTTGATTTCGTCGGCGCCACTTTGCAACTCCCCACCAGATTCCTACGGCCATAGCTTCTCGTGCTACCATACTTACAAAGCGTATTCGAGAAATTGCCTAACGGAATAAACTGACGACGGCCACCACAACCACATGCCATCATCGTAGCTAAGTCAATATTCCGACATGACGTCATCATTCTCATTGAACCCAGTAAGCTTGATTGATGACTTTGAGCAAACAATAGAAAGTAAGGATTATGAAGCTCTATGGAACTGGAAGTATGCAAAGAACTTTTATACGAAGAAGCTACAAAAAAAAGCGAACTTCTTTTCTCCCACGGGAAAGTAGGGCTGGGCACTGAAACCCATTACCAGTCTTTGATCCGCTATCCGACCCGTATCCGTCTCTAAAAAACGGGTATCCATACCTTACAAGTTGGATAAAGGGTATCATATTTTTTTTACATGCGGGTAAGGGTCGGGTATAAGGTATCAATTTTTTTTTAATACCCGTCTCATTACCCGACCCGTTACTTGATTTATTACCCGTTACTTGATTTATTACCCGACCCGTAAAATCCAATTCATTAATATTTTATAATATTACCAATTACTAGTTAATAATAATATTGGTGATATTTATTAAATGTACAATTTATTTTCTAATGAATTACAAGCTTTGAAATTTGTAATTTTATATTTTTTGGAACTTTATGTTGCATACATATATTATGAATTTTTCCTCGTTTGTAACCAAATGTTTATGTTTTTAGAATATTAAATTATTATGCAGGTAAAAGTAACATGTCTATTAAATGTGTAATAATGCGGGTAAGGGTAACGGGTCGGGTATTTAGCGGATAGGCCAATTTTTACCGGGTATCCGTTTTTTCGGATACTCGTTATTTAAGGATCGGATAAGGATAATTTATTTCATTACCCATAAAGGTCGGGTCGGATAAAAAGTCTCCCGAAATTCAAGGGTACCCTATATGTGCCCAGTCCTACGGGAAAGTGGGTGTATGGAAAAATTACAACAACAAAAAAAAAAAAAAAAGGTACAAAGATACAAAAATGATTTTTGGGTGATTAAGTAAAGGATCGAGTTTGTCGAGGGATTTAATTGTTTTTAATTTCTTGGGTGGAGGAGACAAGCCCACATGAGTTCAATACTATTAGTCTCCGCTTATAATCTGAGGCTTAGATCTCACCACGTTTTACTTATCCAATGCTCTAACCTTACGTTACTTTTTTTTTTTTTTTTTTTTGATTTAGAAAAAAGAATACGTTACTTACACATGTCCAATTTTCTACAGAGTTGACATGTACTCCTGTTTTACGTACATAGAATTAGGAATATTGTTTCGATCAAAATTAAAAAGAATTAGGAATATTGCATACTGAAATGAGATTAATTTTTAAACATTTAATTTAACATATGATTATTCAAAATCTGTAAACTTTGAATAAACTAAAAAAACTATAAAAGATATGGCCTCTGTTTTCTTCCAACAAAGACAAGCTAGTCTTATGCTTTTTTCCTCATTTGTATTCATAGTAGCAGTTTCCATAGCCTTCAAATAAGGAAAAGAAACAGAACTTTAATCTGATATTTTTCTATAAGAATTGTCTTATAAAGAAGAAGAAGAGAAAGATCAAACTCACTGGGATTAGTTATGACAATGAGTCCAGAGTTCTTGAAATTGCAGTTCCAGTAGTTTCTTCCATTAGCTTGGTAATAAAGATTCATGGTGATAGAAGCATGGTTTATGAGATTTCCAGGGGAGTAACATGGACATCCACTCGAAAGAATCCGACAATCCACATGAGAACATGCATAGTTTATGTTATCTAGAAGGGCTGCTTGATCTGAAGAAGGTTTAGCCACACACCAAGTCTTCATCTATAACAACAACTTACAATAAAACTCATTGAGTAAGAAGAAATCAGATTGCTTTTTTTCAAACATTTGATAATTGGTCTAATTTAAGCATATACCTCTGCGTTTACTTTGATGAAGTTTCTTTCTGTCAAAACCAAAAAAAAAAAAACATGAAGTTATTTAGGATTATCTTACGGTTTAGCCATTCTTTGATTTTTTTTTTGTTTGAGTGAAGAATTCTTCTACAATCTTTGTTATATATATATAAATGCAGAGCAAGTGAATCAGTGATGAGTTTTTCTTTTGTAAAAAACCAAACAATTTAAAAAGAAAGATAGACGTTATAAATAAATAAAATAAAATAAAGTTAGACGTTAAAAACCAAACAATTTAAAAAAAAAAAATCTACATCTACTAATTAATGTGTTCAGGCTTTAAAGGTGAATAATCCAGCGACTTGTTTCTTATAGGAAAAGTAAGAGTTTTAGCAAAAATGTAGTTATAAATGTATTGTTTGGCTTTAAATCTTAAGAATCTTGACGTCATTAACAGAAAAATAAAATAAAAAATCTCGACGTTAGTGAGTATGACTATTTTCTTTTATAAGCAAACGAAAAATGTAATTTCAGTTAAATGAAAGAGTCGCTAATTTTATTTAGAAGGTTTTGAATTTTGATGTAGTGAGAACATTTGGGGTCTCACAGTCAAATAACAAGACATCAAAACGTGAGTTGAGCTGTAAATTAGGGGAAATTTTAGATCCAATGCTCACTTTGTACGAGAATCTTAAAAAAATATAGTTGATAAATACATGGCTTTTTGTGTGTATAATCCTTTATTCCTTACAAAAAAAGGAAAAGAAAAAACAATTACTCCATAATTAATCTTTTATGGAGTAGTATATTAAATTACATTTTAACTTTCCAGACCCACTTATCAAAGAAGCGAATCTCGAAGTCTTTAATTTTCCTTCAGCAGAAACTTTATTTTGGAACTGAATTTGGTTAGTTCAAGAAATCAAACTTTCTTAAAAAAGCATACTCACGCTAGTAATATGCATACAAATAAAATAAGAAAATCAAAATGAGGAATGTTTAGAGAGTCTGATATATTCGAGCAATTTGACAACCTCGGTCATATTCGGTCTAACAGCCGGTTCCGGTTCAAGACACATCATCGCTATACCAAACACACCGTTCATCTCTTGAACCGGTGATCCTCTTAACGTGTTATCTATCACCACCTCTTCTCTTTGGTCTCTTACCACTCCTTTAACCTGTATACAAACAATCATAGACCCACAAACGACGACGTTTTCAACCAAACAAGAGGAATAATAACTCAAACAAGGAAAAGAGGAAGAGAACTTGTTACCCAAGTTACAAGCTTTGTTCCTTCTTCAAAAAACTCATCATCTGTTGGCCTTCTTCCAGTTAAAAGCTCCAAAAGAACAACTCCGAAACTGTAAACATCTCCTTTCATTGTGGCTTTACCCGTATCGAAATACTCTGTTTTCAAAACACACACATGATTTAGAATCAAAATCAAAATCAAACTAATCTTTTGTTGTTATGGATTTGAATCTATTTGTTGTACAAACCAGGAGCTAAGTATCCGAATGTTCCAGCTACAAACGTGGAAACATGAGTCTTGTCTGGCTCCATCAAAGTGGCTAAACCGAAATCTGAAACCCTAGCTTCCATGTTGTGATCAAGAAGTATGTTGCTAGATTTGATATCTCTATGAATAATGTGAGGAATGCAATCATGATGTAGATAAGAAATCCCTCTAGCCGCTCCAACCGCGATTTTATATCTGGACGCCCAATCCAAAACCTTTCTATCCTTAGATTTTCTTCCTGCAAACAAAACTTGTAGTTGAAGAAAACACTCAAAGCTATATACACGTTTTTGTGCTTAATTCTGTTGTTTTTCGCGTACCGTGTACAAAAGAATCCAAGCTTCCATTAGGCATAAGCTCATAGATGAGGAGATTGTAATGTGGAGAAGTGAAGTAGCCATGGAGAGTTACAATGTTTCTGTGTTTTATATCAGCCATTGCTTCCAACTCTCTATGAAACCCTCTGTCTATCTCAGAGGTTCCTCTGTTTAATCTCTTCACAGCAAAAACTGTAGAATCATCAATGGCTAATCTGTAAACAGTTCCGAATCCTCCAGAACCGAGAATGTCTTTGTTACTTAGCTTATGTGTCTTCTTCATAAACATGTCGGAAGAAACAGAGTTAAGTAATGGAGATCTAAACATCACCATTTTTCCTCCTCCTTTGACTGAAAAAATAATAATAAAACATAAATTAAACATTAGAGAAATGATTAATTCATATAATAAAAGCTAAGATAATGATCACCTGGAAATCCATTTTCATGAACGGTGTGTTTCTTCTTCCATCTCTTGTAGAGAAGAAGAGCGATTACGATTTTACCAATGACAAAAGCAACCACAGAGATTGTTATATAAAACGTTGTTTCCTTTGCATTCACCATTGTTTCTCTGCACAAAACCTTCTAAGCTTTTTAATCTTTTTTTTTAGTTTTCATGAAAAAGAAGATAAGACACGAAGTTGAAGTTGGTTACGGAAATAGACTCCTAGACAGAAAAAGAAAGTAGGTTTACAACTTTTTTTTTATCATCACCAACAATTTGAACACGCCACATACGAAATAGTTCATATGTAATTATTACGTATGAAATGAAAACTGAGTTTATACATAAAAATTCATCCGCTTTTGTTGAAATTATTAAATGAGATGTAACACACTTTATGAAAAATGTGATCATAGAACTCGTGAAAGTGGGGTACCTTTTCAGTTACCAGCTATTACATTGTTTTTTTCGTTGACTTTGTAATCAACATTTCTTTAGTAAGATATTACAATTTTGTGCCCAACATCTATACGAAGGATGAGTAATAATTCAAAATGCTTGCAAATTATAACTTTGACATTACTTAAGCCATATGAGCTTTTTACAAATTTCACTAACTGTAAGAGAGATTTTTAGCATTTGTATATTGGAAAAATCCAGAAACCTTCACATAGTAATCAATGGTTTCTTGTGATCCTCCATAAACTAAAATCAATAACAAAAGAACATTCCTTTGATCCATAAATTCAATTTATCTTTTGGTACTTTAGACAATGAAGAACCTCTCTCGCTCTCTCTTTCTCACCTTCCTAACCGAGAGAGCTCAGGTTCTGCCAACAACATATCTTGCAGCGGTTTTGCATCCATGTACCTTTCACTTCTACTGCAGAAAACAAATAAAACTGAATCAGAGATCCAATGAACAAGAAGATTTTGTTTTAGGAAGGAAGATAATATCAGAGAGGAAAATATACTCGCAGATGTTATCGAGCTTGAGTTGTTTATGATGAAGAGTGAAATCATGACCGACATAAGTCACAACCAAACTACCAGCATCAGGATGAGGCCAGCTTCTTGAAATAGGGAACCGGAGTATAAAGGTTCCCGGTTCTTGGCCTTGAAGTGAATGTTCAGCTTCTTCCCTAGTGATGAATCCTTCCACCCATTTAGGCGACGAAGAACGCCACATTCCGTTTATCAATCCCCGGGATATGGAGTAAGCAACAGGGAACAACCAACACCATAATTTCTCAAAATTCTCCTGAGTTATGTACTCGTAGCATCCTGATATTCCCCTTAGAAGCTCAAAATCCTGGTGGGTGAGAGATCTACTGCTGCATTTTGAAATCCTCATGAAATGTTCTTCAATCTCATTGACCACATTATTCCAATGAACATGTTGATTGTTCTGAGATATCAATATCCATGCATTTGTTCCTTCTTCTATTAGATTTCTTGCCATGTTGATTTGATAGCTGAAATTTCAAAAACAAAAACTTCATTTCACAATGTTCTTTCTTTGTTTCTTCTCTGGTAAATGTATGATAGTGTTACTAGTTAGGGCCAAATTACCAATGGTGGGAACATCCAGAGTACAGAGAAACCTGATTTGCAAATTCCAATACTTCGTCGTCTGATGAGTTGTTTGTGATTTCCTTTAGAAGTAGCGATTTATCTGTTAAGTTCCCAAGGCAATATCTAAAGATGGTAGAATCTGAGATTGTGAATCTCATTTCCGAGTTTTCTGAATCAATTGAGGAGTTATCTTCTTCGTGCAATCTCTTGCCATTTCCATTCTCAAACTTCTCATAGCAAACAATGCAGAAATGGTAAAAGTTTATATAAGATATGCAACCAAAAGCATTATGAAAAGAGAGATTCAGTATATACCTTTCTTGAGGTTTGGTTATCAGAGTTGCATTGTTGATATGATTCCTCACTTCCAGAAACACTTTCTTTGCCCAATCTGATTCGTTTAACTGAGCAACTGTTATGTAGAAGGTCCGGTGACTCAGTACTTGATGGATGATCAATGTTAGTCACCCTTTTAGGAGTAACAGAAAGCAGCCCAACATCAGGACTAATCGAAATGCAACAGATTGGACTGGAAACAGCTTGAAGGAAAGGATAATCTTTAGCATTTGGTATTTCAAATTTAATGCAGAACAATCTGTTATCATTCTTGGGGGAAAGCTGGAAAAAAAGGAATTAACAACAACAATTCTTCAGTCACATAGAAGCAATACAATGATTACATAAAAACAGTAAGCTGTTGTTTTTACCTGAGATATCTTGAGCTTACAGGTCGAGCATCCGTTAAATAACTTAATCGGTCTATCATCAGCTGAGAATTCGACTCCTTCATAGCTTAACAAAAGTGGAGCCTCAGCCTCAGGCTCACTCATCTTGGCCTCCACAAGTGTATCAGCATACAGTAGTGATGCAACAACCTTGCATTTTAAACCCAACATGTAATATCGATTAATTATCAATCTAAAAAAAGTAGACAACTTAGTGGCAAAAGTGATGAGAATTGCAAGAGAAATGAACCTCCACATCCTTGTGAACAGTCTGGCCAATGGCATTGGACAAAACAACATCCAAGCAAAAAATCTCCCTGCAAGATGCCTATACGAGCAAGAACATAACTAAGTGAGGCGAAAATGTAAATCGATCCCAAGGAATTTATAATGAGCCTTAGAAAGTCTGACCTTCCAAACACCATCATCATCTAAGTCAATCCCCAATGGGGATGATTTATCGACAGATAACCATAGAGGTGGATCCTGGAAAAAAATCGAAAACAAAAAAGTTTAAAATAATGGAAATAAACATAACACAGAACAAGAGTGTTCTAAAGGAAGAGAAGGGCAAGAGTTAAGCAGAGACCATAGTATAGTGATGCTCCACATGATCACTAGCAGGCAAGACTTCTGCACAGTGGATGAAACCTTGAACGCTATAACCATCCCCGCCAACACTAAACAGTGATATCTTTCGAGAACACTCGGGACTGGTGTTCTTTGTCAGCAAAGAAGTCAAGAACCGTTCTCCTACTATCTCTCCATTAACAAAAAGCCTCATGTAATTTCTAGAAACCTATAAAAAAAACAGAAGAATCAGGGTTCTCAAAATGGAAAAATATACATAGGATATTTGCATTTGCTAAGAAAATCGAGTTGTTTCAGAAGAACCTTACCTCACAACCCACATGAACCCATTTTTCGAGAGGAAACTCGGATTTTGTAGATACGCTAGGAATTTGTGTCCATGAAGAAGTGTGCACAGGATCAGGAGCTTCCTTGTGAAGGAGAGTCAATGGCAAAAGCATCATCTTCTTGTTTTCATCTAGGACAAGGAAAGGTGCACTAACACTCATGTCTGAGTGAACCTGTGAAAGACAAACCACTTGATCATGGAACTGTATTATACAAAAGAGATTAAAAACTCTTCAGAAGACCCTAAATCCAAAACATCTAATTCAAATCAGAGATGAAAAACAAAGTAAATCAATCTTTTTTCCAAACATATTACAGAACTAACAGACAAACAAACTGAGTCCGATAAATCAAGAAGAAACATGAAAAATAAAAGAAAATAAGATTTGCTTCAGTTCACCTGTCTAATGACGGTAGAAGGGAATGAGGTAGAATTTAAGAGGTAAACCCAGAAACAAAGGGAGAAAGTTTCGTATTCTTCATCTTCTACTTCAACATTGACATTAAAATCTTTCAACAAAGAGTATTTCTCCATCTCAATTGCAGAAACACCCGCCATTACTCCACCCTCTAAAAGCTCGACTTGTAAACGAAACCCTTAAAACCCCAGCAAACGAAAAGTAAAAAAACCCTTTTGCTTCTCGTCCAATACAGACCGATCAAAAGCTAAAAGAGAAATGAAAATCCCTCGAAAGCTTGATCCTTGGTCTTGTCTTGTGTGCTTTTTCGCCGGCTGTTAATAATAACGGTTGGTATCGTCTTCCGGTGGTTTACTGGTTGTGTGTTGTGGGGTGAGAGGAAAGCTATAATCTCCTGCTTCGCGTCCACTGAAACCCACAATGGTCAGCCAATTAAATCCCCAGATCCCCTTTTCTTCGGATAAAGTTTTATCATTTATGTTATCAATCTAATTTAAGTTCTCTGCATATGCTTAATTAGAGCGTATGTATTTATTATGACTTTAATGAAAAGAAGAAGAAGAAGGTTTTATTTAATTATTTGTCTTCCATATACTAACTAATATAGAGATCTATTAATGGAAACATGTTGATGAAGGTTTTTTCCTTAAATAGACATTTGATCAAGGTGAGATTTGCCATTGAGTTTCTGAGCAAAGAAGGCATCAAAGAACTCTTGTGTGCTCATACTTTTGAATAAACTTTGCTTCTGCTTTTCTACAAGGCTTTTCGCCGGACCAATCACTGTCTCCTTTCCCGGACTATGAAACATGGCAACCGATAACCTCTCTTTCTCTGAATTCACCACCGCTCTATGCTCGATGCTTCGATATCTCCCGTTTGTTATGATCTTTACAATATCAAAAAGAAAACACTCCCTTCAGAAGCAAAAACATCTTCATAACAATGAGAGTCATTAGCTATCTCTTACCTCTAAGATTTCCCCAACATTAACAACTAAAGCATTTCGAAGAGGTTTTACAACAACCCACTTGCCGTCTTTCTTGATCTGGAGTCCTTCCACTTGATTCACCTGTAATAGCATTGTGAGACCTGCAGCGTCTGAATGTGGAGTCAAACCTAAAACTTGGTCTGGATCTGGACATGGCGGGTAGTAATTGATCTTTATAGATTGCCAAACATCTTCGAACAAATCTTCCATTTCTTCGCGTTTGATCTCAAGAACACTCGCCATTTTCGCAAACAGGATCTTAGCTATGCTCTTCACTTGAGAGGAGTAAGTCTCTATAGTTTCTCTGAAATACAGTTGTGAGAGGCTAATTCGTAATTATACAACAACAACACACAGCAGTTTTTTACCTGAAAGAAGGAGGTAATTTGGAGAACAAGTGAGATTTGCGTGATCGGATTGGTTGAGTGGTGAGAATGAACATGTCTCCCCAATCGAGTTTCTGATCCTCGGACACAATGTTCACTTGTCCAAATCCTTCAAATTCACCACTTCTCTGCCACAACTTTTGCTTCTCTTCCATGGGGAGATTAAAGAAATCTTGAACCTCTGTCTCTAGTTTGTCCAAGAAAGACGACTCTATTCCATGGTTTATTAGCTGTAGGCAGATTGAAAAACCCAACAAGAGAGTTTTTTAAACATGAATCATATTTCACGAGAAACACACCAAGATTTAAGATGTAAAAAAGAGACTAACTTGAAAAAATCCCCAATCTTGACAAGCGAGATCGAGCTTCTCGAGCTCGGAGTCCATGGCGGAAACAGAACACAAGCGTTCCATGTCGATGACTGGAATCTCGGAACTCAGACTAGAATCATTTTCAGTTTTGTCTTGATCAGACAGAACATACCTTGGAGGAACAGTCGTGAAGTTCTTCTCTTTCACCATCTCTAGAACTGAAGGTACTATGAGAGAACTCCACTGTCTTTCTCCTTCGCCCTCCATGGACTTATAGCACCAAAACAGAACAACAAATCTCAGAAGCTTTGATCCACCCAATAACAAATTTTCCGCAAGAACCGAACAAGAAATCGAAATTGAAACTGAAATCAAATCAGAGAGATAAAGAGAGAAAAGAAAAATGATTTGGAGAAGACGACTTTAACGTTTTTTATCCTCTGCGACCAAGACTAGCTGTTCCCTAAATTACCCTCCACAACTATTCGTAATTACATAATAAATAGCCTTTCCAACCTCATGACTAGATTCACTAGAAGTCTACAACAAAATGATTAATCTTTCAAAATCAAGAGTTGTTTGAAGAAATAACAAGAGAAATCTCAGACTTGGAAAACTAAAACATTCGAAGATGAGTTCAGCAAAACCGGGCAAACCAAAGCAAACCAGTACTAACTAAGCTTCCAAAGCTCCACAAAACATAAGACTTTTGTTCAACAAACTTAACTAAATGGTCCTCAAAGCTGGCCAAACTGAGTAACAGTGAAAGACTCCATGATATCCCAACTTTCTTTTCAGTCTTCAAGCTGTTTTGGGGAACTGCGTCTCCAAATTCCAGCCAAGACGCTACCGAGGATTGAGTGACAGACACTAGAAACAGCGCGTACTGCAGTAAGCGGATTCCCAAAATGCTGTGTTGCAAGAACAACTCCAAGCACCGAGTTCTTCACCATAGTAAAACGGAAAAAAAGATTCAGTTGACCTTGAGTTTAAAAAACCTCTGTTTACTGTTTAATTTGAGAAACAGTTAGTTACCTGCATGCCAACTTCGATAGAGATAGTTCTGGATGATGGCACATCAATTCCAAGAAATCTTGCAAACAGATACCGAAAGAGAAATCCAGAGATGTGAAGAAGACTTGAAGCCAGGACTACTTGTTTCCCAGACATGAGGATTGCAGGTGCGTTCTGACCGATTGCATACCCGCACAGAATGGCGACGGTTCCAACCGCAATTGGAGGCATCACAGGAGAAACAAATTTCACCAGCTTTTCAAAGTACTGGTTCAGAAATGCACCAGCCAACACTGGGAGAAGAACCACCTGGGACCACACACAAGAGCCAAGAAAGGTTAATGCAGTGAACAAAAACTCGCTCCTTCTAATTCGAACAAGAAACTGACAAAAGCAACCAAACCTGTAATGTTGACATTAGTAATCCAAGAGCATCAACTGTGATATATTGCTTGGCAAGCTTGGCCGTAAGAAGCAGTGTCATAATCTAGAAAACAGAACGGATTAAATGGGCTGCCTTACTCTACAAGAAGAATAGAGAAACCGATGACAGTATGTCACTAACCACAGCTGAAACAGTGCTAGCTGCAGTCATCAACACTGATAACGCAACATTTCCACTGCACAATGAAAATAGAAATTCAGATCATCCAGTTATATGGTAAGAAACATATGGAACTCAAAATCGTTTCTTTTTGTTTGGATTATAAACCGTGCAATGTACGTGACAATATTACTTGCCGTACCTTCAAATAATAGTTGAAACAGCATCAGAGCACCACATGAATGTTAGTAAAATTCAAACAAGTAAAGAATGTATTTTTACCGCCTGGACAGCAACCAACTAATATGAGACCGGCTGCGTTATGTGGTGGCAAATTTAAGAGTTTACTCACTAGAAATCCTGATAGTGGCATCACCTGCAACACGATTCATCAGCAAGCTATGAACTTTTCCTGCTCTATTACTACTCTGTCAACACAAAGAATCGGCATACTGCACTGAAACCGCCAAGATCATGAGCTCAAGCAAGAACTCACACTACTCCACAAGTTTAAGATACCAAACTCAACAAAACAATCATCAGATATCTGCATTGGTTACTTCAAGATCTCATCTTTTCCAATCTCTCTTATAGTTTTTGCATAATTTATTGATTTCCAATTCACAACAATCAAGCACTATAGTAAGCATTGGAAGGCAAACTGACCGAGTACTGCAACACAAAGCCAGCAAAGAGCTCCTTGGGCATCGACAACGCGCCACGAAGATCATCGAGGGTCAAAGTCATTCCCATTCCAAGCATGGTGATCGTAAGACCTGCAATGGTCCAATTGGGAGTGACCCAATTGAAGGTACTTGGTCTCAGTAGCCCCAACAAGCATCCCAGAGAAACCTATATCGGAAACGCGGTCGAGACCGCATCTCCCACTACCTCAATATTGGAGTAATTGGTTTAGGGACAATTGGTTAACTTAACCATTTGTAAATTTCCGGTTTATTATTATCAATTGTATATAAACTGATTGTACATATTCATTATCGATTAATGAGAAAATATCTTCATCTAACAAACTCTCATCTCTTCTCTCTTATCTTCTGGTTCGTAATATGGTATCAGAACCATCAAGCTCAACTTTTCTTTGAAATCGCCATTGTTGATCTCAAATTAAGCTTCATCTTTGTTTAATTTTTGCTCGTGATGGTGTATGTGAAGAAAATTTCGCGAAAATCCACTCGATCAAAGACTTCGACGAGTTCTGAACCGATTCCAACTCGGAAATCGACTCAATCCACCCCAATAGTTGCTTCTCCTCCCGATTCTCCTCCAGTTGCAAATAACAGATCTCCTCCCGATTCTTCTCCGTTTTTCATGCATAGTGCAAATCATCCAGGTTTGTCTGTCATTTCTCTTCGACTTGATGGTACAAACTATGATGACTGGAACGCTGCCATAAAAATCGCTCTAGATGGTAAGAATAAGATAGGATTCGTAGATGGAACTTTACCTCGTCCTGCTGAATCTGATCCTAGCTTTAGAATCTGGTCTCGCTGTAATAGTATGGTGAAAGCTTAGCTTCTGAATTCGGTTTCCCCTCAAATCTATCGTAGTATACTGTGTTTGAATGATGCTACTGATATATGGAGAGATCTTTATGAACGTTTCCATATGAGTAATTTGCCAAGAACTTTTAATCTTACTCAAGAGATTCAAGATCTTCGTCAAGGATCGTTATCTATATCAGAATACTATACCACTCTGAAGACACTATGGGATAATCTGGAGAGTACAAAGGAACCTGATGATCCATGTACTTGTGGAAAGGCTACTCGTCTGCAACTGAAGGCAGAGAGAGCTAAAATTATGAAGTTTTTGGCTGGATTAAATGATTTTTATGCTATTATTAGGAGACAGATCATTATGAAGAAAGTTCTTCCTACATTAGTTGAAGTCTATAACATCCTAGACCAAGATGATAGTCAGAAAGGATTTTCAAATGTCATCAGTCCTCGTGCTGCTTTTCAAGTGTCTAACACTGTTCCTGCAAACACTACTCAACCAGAGATTATGTATGTCAATTCTTGACCTAATAAAGGACGTCTAATTTGTTCATACTGCAATAGGGTTGGACATATTGCAGAAAGGTGCTATAGGCAGCATGGATTTCCTCCAGGGTTTACTCCAAAAGGGAAAATATCTGAGAAAGTTCAGAAATCTCAACCAATTGCTGCTCAAGTTACTTTGTCTACTGAGCCAGAATCGAAGCCTGTTAATATGGAGAGTTTGATTGGAAATCTTACCAAGGATCAGATACAGAATTTCATTGCTCTTTTCAGTTCTCAGTTGCAACATCAACAAAGCAGTCCAATGAATGAAGCAAGCACGTCTCAGTCTGGAGTAAACAATTCTGGTATCTCATTCTCTTCTTCAACTTATTGTTTTGTTGGGATTTTGACGATTTCTCAACATACTATATCCAATGAAACTTGGGTGATTGATTCTGGAGCAACACATCATGTATCTCATGATAGAAATCTTTTTACAACAATGGATACTTCTATTGTGAGCTATGTGAACTTGCCAACAGGACCAACAGTGAAAATAAGTGGAGTGGGAACAATACAACTCAACAGGAATATTTTTCTCAAGAATGTTCTGTTAATACCAGAATTCAGATTGAATCTTATTAGTATAAGTTCATTGACTACAGATCTTGGTTCCAGAGTTATTTTTGACCCTCATTCTTATGAAATTCAGGATCCTACCAGGGAGTTGATGATTGGTCAGGGTAGAAGAATTGGCAACCTTTATGTGCTGGATACTCAGTCTTCAGCTTCTATCAATGCAGTTGTTGACATCAGTGTATGGCACAAGAGGCTTGGACATCCTTCTTATGCAAGATTGGATAGTATTTCAGATGCCCTGGGAATAACAAGATATAAGAATAAAGGAGTTGCTTATTGCCATATCTGTCATTTGGCAAAGCAGAAGAAGTTATATTTTTCACCTCAAAATAACATTTGTAAACAGACTTTTTGAGTTGTTACACATTGATGTTTGGGGACCATTTTCAGTTGAAACATTGGATGGATATAGATATTTTTTAACTATAGTTGATTATCATTCTAGAGCAACATGGATTTATCTTCTCAGAAACAAAAGTGAAGTGTTGATAGTGTTTCCTGCATTCATCACTAAGGTTGAGAATCAATATAATGCCAAAGTTAAATCGGTGAGGTCAGACAATGCTCCAGAATTAAAATTTACAGCATTGTTTCAAGAGAAAGGCATTACTTCATATCATTCATGTCCAGAGACACCTGAGCAGAATTCGGTTGTTGAAAGAAAACATCAACATATCCTCAATGTAGCTCGAGCACTTATGTTCCAATCAAATATCCCTTTATCACTTTGGGGTGATTGTGTTTTAACAGTTGTGTTCCTCATCAACAGAACTCCTTCATAGCTTCTTCAAAACAAATCTCCTTATGAGATTCTTACTGGTAAGTCTCCTGATTATTCACAGCTGAAAACATTTGGTTGTCTCTGCTATGGATCAATTTCTCCTAAACAAAGACACAAGTTTCAGCCAAGATCAAGAGCTTGCTTATTTTTGTGATATCCTGCTGGATACAAAGGTTTTAAATTGATGGATTTGGAGAGTAACAACATTTTCATCTCCAGGAATGTTGTATTTCATGAAGACATATTTCCATTGGCTAGAGATAAAACAACACAAACGTCGTTGGATTTTTTCATACCAATGGATTCTGAGTCCTCAGGTATTATTCCTCCATCCATCTTACCTAATCTTTCATCTTCTTCACCACAGAATTCTATCTCTGATTCTTTTTCACCACCAAAACTCCCTTCTAGTCGCCAAAAGAAAATTCCTGCACATTTACAAGATTATCATTGCTATTCTTTTCAGATTGATAATGCATATCCAATTTCATCATCTCTTTCATTTCTAAAATCTCTCCACCACATCTTTCTTACATCAATAATATCACAAAAATCCCTATTCCGAATAATTTCAGTGAGGCTCAGGAATCTAAGGAATGGTGTGAAGCTGTTGATAAGGAGATTGATGCGATGGAAATAACACAGACATGGGAGATAACATCTTTACCACCAGGAAAGAAGCCTGTTGGTTGTAAATGGGTATTCACTCTGAAATTTCATGCTGATGGGAGTCTTGAAAGATATAAAGCAAGGATTGTTGCAAAGGGATATACACAGAAGGAAGGTTTGGATTATAATGAAACGTTTTCCCTTGTTGCTAAAATGGCTACAGTCAAGTTATTATTGAAGATATCAGCGTCAAAGAAATGGTCACTTACTCAACTTGACATCTCTAACGCTTTTCTCAATGGGGAATTGGAAGAAGATATTTATATGAAGCTACCTGATGGATATGCAGCAAGAAAAGGGGATTCTCTGCCTCCTAATGATGTTTGTAGATTGAAAAAATCCATTTATGGACTTAAGCAAGCTTCTAGACAATGGTTTAAGAAGTTTTCTGAATGTCTATTGCAGCTGAGATTCGAGAAAGAACATGGAGATCATACACTGTTTGTCAAAGACTGTGGTAATGATTTTCTTGTTGTATTGGTTTATGTTGATGACATAATCATTGCTAGTACAAGTGATACAACAGCTGGTGATTTAATAGAAGCTTTGAAGCAGAGTTTCAGATTAAGAGAATTGGGTCCTCTCAAATATTTCTTAGGGCTAGAAATTGCTCTGAATAATGATGGCATCTCTATTTTTCAGAGGAAGTATGCATTGGAACTTCTGTCTTCCACTGGAATGTTAGGATGCAAACCATCATCAGTTCCTATGATTCCAAATCTGAAACTATCTAAAGTGGATGGTGATTTGATTCAAGATAGAGAAATGTACAAAAGAATTGTGGGAAAGTTGATGTATCTCACTATCACAAAGCCTGACATAACTTTTGCAGTGAACAAATTATGTCAATATTCTTCTGTTCCACGTACAACTCATCTTAGTGCAGCTCAGAGGGTCTTTCAATACATTAAAGGGACAGTTGGTCAAGGACTATTCTACTCTGCAACAGATGATCTTCATCTTAAAGGGTTTGATGATGCAGATTGGGGTTCTTGTCCAGATAGTCGCAGATCAACTACAGGTTTTAGCATGTTTGTTGGTGATTCTTTAATTTCTTGGCGTTCAAAGAAACAGCCAACTGTTTCAAAATCTTCTGCAGAAGCAGAGTATCGAGCTCTTGCACTAGCTTCATGTGAAATGGCTTGGCTGCAAACATTGCTAAAGGATCTGCGGGTTGCTTCACCTGTTGTACCGATTCTCTTCTCGGACAGTACTACAGCAATTTACATAGCCACCAATCCAGTGTTTCATGAACGAACAAAACATATAGAAGTGGATTGTCATGCAGTTCGAGAGAAGTTGGATAAAGGAATACTCAAAATGCTTCATGTTCGAACTGAAGATCAGGTGGCAGACATACTTACTAAACCTTTGTTTCCTCATCAATTTGAACATCTCAAATCCAAGATGAGCCTTCACAACATATTCTGCTCATCTCGAGGGGGACTATTAGAGTAATTGGTTTAAGGAGAATTAGTTAACTTAACCATCTGTAAATTTCCAGTTTATTATTATCAATTGTATATAAACTGATTGTACAGATTCATTATGGATTAATGAGGAAATGAGGAAATATCTTCATCTAACAAACTCTCATCTCTTCTCTCTGATCTTCTCGTTCGTAATACTCAACCCACTCTCCGAAGCTCTTCTTTCTCTCAGTAGGCAAATCGTTCGACGAAATGCCGCAACGAGGAACTAAGTCAAACCGTCGCGTACACGATATAGGAACAGTAGATTGCTCGAAACTAGAACTCAATTTGTGAGAAATTTTGGAAGAAGATATAATCCGAAGATGTTGTGGAGTGAATTTAGACTTGTGGAGCGGCGAACTCGATTTCAAAGGCGTTGTTCCGTTTAAGAAAGAGAGAGAAATCGCGGACGCCATTTTTTCTTTACCGGCGATTCTCTGTGATCGGACCGATGAAGAAGAGAACCCAAACATGTACTCACGTGCCTTGGAATTTTCAATTAAACAATTTATAAAAATGGTCCCTGAATAAAACTCGCTTCTCTACTCTTCCCCACATAAGCTACTTTTCCCAAAATCAACCCCTCATTCATGTAATGACTCCCTCCACAAAGGCGTCTTTAAATTAAATGTTAAACAATCAAAGAAAGAAACTTAAAATCATCGGATCAATAAAACATATTATAGTGATTCATTAACAAGTGACAACAATAAATGAAAAATGTGTCGGTGACCTGAGTACGCATATGGGCAACTACATTAAATTATTGCATATCCCATATGATCAAATTTAGGAAAATTATAAAAATAAAAAAATAAAAAAAACTAGGAAAATATCATTACAAATTGAATTGCTATGAAAATTACAAAAAACTCCCTACATAGTACATAGTACATGGTATACGCTCAGAACTTGAAAATATCCACACATGGTACCTACCCCCGAAAACACAAACGCAAACGCAATTTTTAACATCATTAAATTGATTTAAAATCATCAAATACTTAATCTTTTTTTATAAAGGAAGCTAAAAAAAAGTAGATGAAGAGTATATATTTATCTTCTTTTTGTATAACATCATATCCAAATTTAGTATTTGATTAATACAATCAGATGTAGACTAATTTTTAGCCTAGAACTGTTATTAACATGCGAAGTAAATGTTTGAGAAAACGCGCGATCTCAACACCTACCCGCTTCTGTAAAAAAGTGAGAAAGCGAAGGGTATTTTCGTAACTTTGAGGTATATATAATGAATTTCCCGGAGTCTCTTCCCTCTCCAAGAGTCTTTGCATCTCTCTCTATTTTTACTCTGTCGTGAAGACTCTTTTGAATTTTTTATTCTTCTCCGTTTCTTTCGCTTCTTCGTCAGCTTTCTCACCGTTCAAAAATTCTTCACAATTTTTCTCGGATTTGTCTATTGTCTTCCCAAATTCTCTTTACGATCTAGAGTTGCTGATCGTTGAAGATCTGAAAATTCAAAGGTAATGTTTCTATAATCTCGAATTTTACATTGATCATAATGCTTCACTGAGTTTTTGTTTGTTTTTGCTTATTTCTCTCCTCGCTGTTACAGAATCGAGATTTCGTATGTGCTTTTAGTCTTCTCCGATCTGGGTCTAAGTTTTTTGCAATTCAAAGTCACTAGCTTTTTTTAGACGCGTTTACGTTTGATTTCGTTAGATCTGCTGCTTCAATCTCTAATCTCGTTCCCGTTTGTGCGTATATGATTTGAATTTCTCTAAGCTTGTTACATGCAAAAAAAGTTTCAATTGTTAGCTAATGTGAATCCATTCTAAAACGCAGGTTTTTCAAATGGCTTCGTATACTCCAAAGAACATTCTTATCACCGGAGCTGCTGGTTTCATTGCATCTCATGTCGCCAACAGACTCATACGGAGCTATCCTGATTACAAAATAGTTGTTCTTGATAAACTTGATTACTGTTCCAATCTCAAGAATCTCAATCCTTCTAAACAATCTCCAAATTTCAAGTTTGTCAAAGGTGATATTGCCAGTGCTGACTTGGTGAATCATCTTCTCATCACGGAAGGTATTGATACAATCATGCACTTTGCTGCTCAGACTCATGTAGACAATTCGTTTGGTAACAGTTTTGAGTTTACCAAGAATAATATCTATGGAACTCATGTACTTCTTGAGGCTTGTAAAGTCACTGGTCAGATTAGGAGGTTTATTCATGTGAGTACTGATGAAGTCTATGGTGAAACTGATGAGGATGCTCTTGTTGGTAACCATGAGGCTTCTCAGCTGCTCCCTACGAATCCTTACTCTGCAACAAAAGCTGGTGCTGAGATGCTTGTTATGGCTTATGGTAGATCATATGGGTTGCCTGTTATTACCACGCGTGGGAATAACGTCTATGGACCTAATCAGTTTCCTGAGAAGTTGATCCCTAAGTTCATTTTGCTGGCAATGAGAGGGAAAGTTCTTTCAATTCATGGAGATGGATCAAATGTCAGGAGCTACCTTTATTGTGAAGACGTTGCTGAGGCTTTTGAAGTTATTCTTCACAAGGGAGAAGTTGGTCATGTTTACAATATTGGGACCAAGAAGGAGAGGAGAGTGAATGATGTTGCTAGAGACATATGCAAACTCTTCAGCATGGACCCTGAGGCCAACATCAAGTTTGTGGAAAACAGACCTTTTAACGATCAAAGGTACTTCCTTGACGATGAGAAGCTCAAAAAGTTGGGATGGTCAGAGAGGACCACTTGGGAAGAAGGGTTGAAGAAAACTATGGAATGGTACACACAGAACCCGGAGTGGTGGGGTGATGTTTCTGGAGCACTGCTTCCTCATCCGAGGATGCTGGTGATGCCTGGTGGGCGTCACTTTGATGGCTCCGAGGAGAATTCTTTGGCAGCTTCTTTTTCTGATAAACCTAGTCAAACCCATATGGTGGTTCCAAGCCCAAGGAGCAGTGGCACACCGCAAAAGCCTTCGTTGAAGTTCTTGATATATGGAAAGACTGGATGGATTGGTGGTCTGCTTGGAAAGTTATGTGAGAAGCAAGGAATTGCTTACGAGTATGGGAAAGGACGGTTGGAGGATCGATCATCTCTTTTGCAGGATATTCTGAGTGTCAAGCCAACTCATGTTTTCAATTCTGCTGGTGTGACTGGGAGACCCAATGTTGACTGGTGTGAGTCTCACAAGACTGAGACTATCCGTGCTAACGTAGCTGGCACATTGACTTTAGCTGATGTCTGCAGAGAGAATGGACTCCTGATGATGAATTTCGCTACTGGTTGTATATTTGAATATGATGACAAGCATCCTGAAGGTTCAGGAATTGGCTTCAAAGAGGAAGACACGCCCAACTTCACTGGCTCTTTCTACTCAAAAACCAAAGCCATGGTAACTAAGTTCCTTGCTCTCTCAAGATCTCTAACGTTTTCTCCTTTTTACGTATGCTAATTGTTTGTTATGTGAATGTGTCTACAGGTAGAGGAGCTTCTAAAGGAGTTTGACAACGTATGCACATTGAGGGTAAGGATGCCGATATCCTCAGATCTAAACAACCCGCGCAACTTCATCACCAAGATCTCGAGGTACAACAAAGTAGTGAACATCCCAAACAGTATGACTGTGTTGGACGAGCTTTTACCAATCTCCATCGAGATGGCAAAGAGAAACTTGAAAGGAATCTGGAACTTCACAAACCCAGGTGTGGTGAGTCACAACGAGATCCTAGAGATGTACAGAGACTACATCAACCCTGAATTCAAATGGGCAAACTTCACATTAGACGAGCAAGCTAAAGTCATTGTGGCTCCAAGAAGCAACAACGAGATGGATGGTTCTAAGCTCAAGAAAGAGTTCCCTGAGCTACTCTCCATTAAAGAGTCTCTAATTAAGTACGCTTTCGAGCCAAACAAGAAAACCTGAAGAGACAAAGCATTGTGATTCATCATTAGATTAATCACCCCTAATATCAGTTTCGTTTTATTGTTTTTTGTTAATGTTTAATTACCCTACTAGTACTTTCATTTGATTTGCTGAGGGGTGTATTGTAGTTCGAACATTCTATGTAATAAGAGCTTGATTTATTAATATTTTGTGCCCTCTTCTCATATTTGTTTTGGTCATAACTTGCTCTACGCTTATTATATTAGCATCAAACCACTAAAAGAGTCTGGTAATGGCTGCTTTTTGTTACAGAACAACAATAGTTTTATTGGGTTACATGAACTAAGTTCACACTGTCTCAGATTTTAAGATGAGGAGGATGAGTTAAGCACCGTAGTATCGGCGAGCTTCTCAAGGAAGCAAACGACATCATCAGGTGAGCCAAGGAGGTATCTAGCATTGGTGCGAGTACGACCCACAGCGCAAGAGAAGTAATTCTCTCCTTTGAGGTCAAGCACATTCCATGAGATCTTCTCTGGTGAAGGACGTCTTGAGTTTCCTAAGCTATGGTTGGATCCACTTTTCTTCTCTGTTGTCTGAAGAGATCTCTGTGAGGACTTGTTGTTGTTAGAGTTAGAGGACGATGAAGATTTTGATCCGCTTTTGTTGTTATGTGTAGACTTAGAAGGTGGTCTTCGGTCTCCTGATGATGACTTGGTACCACCATCAGATGATGGTCTGGCTCGTGCAATGGCTGGGATGTCAGATGGGAGTTCTGGTTCGAAGAAAGTGTAAACATCTTCGTCCTGTAAACAACAATGTCAAGAGATATTTGTATCAAAATCCCTCAAGACTCTAGAATTTGGATGTGGTATACTATAAGAAAAGCTATAATCACCTTCCCCAAGAAATGACCAATGCACAAAACGTAATCAATCGGTGTGGTCATCGACTTGCTATGCACTATCTCTCCTAGAATGCGATCGATTGCAGCTCCCTGAGAAAGAGAAGAATCCGGAATGTAAGAATCTAAGGTGATGATATATAGAGTAAACAGGAAAAGGCTACAGTAGGATTTGTTTTACCTTTGTCACACCAACCGCACGGACTTCCACAGAGCGGCTTCCTTGGACAACATCAACTGATGCATTAGAGATTGGACCGGTCCATAAGTGTTGTAACAAATCTCTAGCTTGAAGTCTACCAAATTCGATATCTACAGGGAAGAATGAGATTATAAGTACTTCAGGGTGATTATAAATGACAAATACAATCAGGTTATTATAGAGAAGTAAGTACCTGCATATTTGTAGTTCCATATAAGTGAAGTATCGCGTGTTTCAAAGTGTGACCTCGGAGTTCTCTCAGTGAAGTACTTGAAAACATGCTGCAAATAGAATAACCAAAAATTCAGGAAAGGGAAGAGAAGAAAGTTATCGAGTTTGAGATGTGATTACTCTGAATTGCAAATCTACTTTACCTTAACGCTATCAACCCATTCCATGTTCAAGTGTTCTGGCATTGTAGTCATCCACTCTCCA
This sequence comes from Cardamine occulta, assembly GCA_028015245.1. Lineage (NCBI taxonomy): Eukaryota > Viridiplantae > Streptophyta > Magnoliopsida > Brassicales > Brassicaceae > Cardamine > Cardamine occulta. The sequence goes on from CM051366.1 coordinate 21,391,102, forward strand.
TTAGTAAGCCTTAGGAACATTCCATTTTCTGCGGCCAACCACATATCATACTCTCCAAAGTTCTGATTTAAGTAAAACAAGTCAGTCAGCGAAATTTTACTATAACAAGAAAAGAATATAAGGAAACGGACAGAAAGAAATGATACATACTTTGTCCAAAACGCTTCTGCTGCTTCCGCTCAGGACAACTATCGTTGTACTTGGATCACTGCATAATGCCTTTAACGGCCCTTTTAGCTCAGGGTGTAGATTAAGATCCATCTCTTTTATTTGATCACCTCTTCTCCCTTGATTATCCACTGGTTCAGTCAATGTTGCATTGAAGCCCTGAATGTATTTACAGTTACAAGATAAAATTACCAGAAGCACTGTACAAGACAGCCCCCAAAACATGACTAAGAAAGAGGCTCATAAGGTAGACAGATGGATTAAACAGAACCATGAAGTACTTACCAGGATCAGGAGTCTGTTGTTAGACTGTGAATACCGTTGAATTGCATCATGCTGTGGAAGCTCAGGTGGGACTTTACTAATTCGTAGTTGGGCCTCAATTACAGTGTCATTTAGTTCACTACAGATTTGTTTTTTAAGAGTTGCATTTCAATAGCTTGAACAGATAATCACCACTAAAAGCTGGGGGACAGTTGATTTGCATACCTCACGAATGTTTCAGCCCATTCTTGAGCAGTGTGAGTTTTGACATGATGAAAATTATGCCGATGTCTTTTCTCTCTTTCTTCAGGTGGCATATTTAGGGCCTGTCCTATGGATGCAGCAACTTCTGTAATGTTCCAGGGATTCACAAGAATAGCTCCAGCACCCAGAGACTGTGCAGCACCTGCAAACTGTATAACAAATGCAACTTTAAGCAACTTAATTACATGTTAGATCTAATATGAGACATGAATCACCTATAAACTAAAATCTTGTACCCATCTAATGAAATATTTTATTCTCTTAAATCTAAACATTGAGCTGCAAAGTAGGAGTGATTTACTTCACTAAGAATGAGGACGCCCTTTTTGGCCTCTTGGCAAGCAACAAACTCGTAACTGACAAGGTTCATCCCATCTCTCAAAGATGTGACAAGTGCAACATCTGAAGGAAGAAATCAAAGAAACTTTTTAGATTCCAGAAAATAACATTCCTGAAACTTGGAAAGTAACATGCCATACAAACTGTAAACTTCATCATAGGTAGCTAGATAATTATTACCTGTGACGGCATAAAGTGCACATAAAGCATGAAAGTCCAAAGAACGATCCTGACAGGCAATGAGAATTTTTTTCAGAGTTGCAGTTTCAAACTATAAGATCCATAATATCAAATATGTAGCATGATGCTGACAATCTATTCTCTATCTATAGTACCAGTAAGATCATTTTTCCATGAAAGAAAAAAGAAAAGATACTACAGCTGGTGAGAAATCATGATATCCAACTCGCTGACCAAGCATGGAGAGAAAAAAACTGACCAGGTGATGTATTGGAACAGCAGTCAGTGTCCCAAAACGACCATTAATGCGTCCAACAATTTCATGAACTTGACTTGTGAGTTTTTGATCTGTACGAGAATAAATATATATTAGCTACAGGTTTGAAATTAATGTGCTTTGAGAAGAGATTAGGTTGCTAGATCATATAAAGAGATACCAACAAGAAAATGGCATGTAATGTTTCATGAGTGAACCTAATTATAACCATATAAAGAGATACAATGCAAAAACAGACTCCAAGAAAGAAAGCTTACATTCAGGGACGTCTGTTCTTGTTGGCACCGCAATTTGCAATAACACCACTTTATCACGCCAGCTTGCGTTTTCTTCGAGAAATTTTTCAAATGCCAGAATCTTTTGTGGAATCCCTTTGATCATATCAAGGCGATCTACACCTAACATCACCTGTCAGTACAAAAAAAAAATTGTGAAGAGGGGGGGTTAACCACTTCTATGTGATACTTTCATTGAGTTGCCTCAGAAGAGCTTTCAAACAGATTGCAACGCCGCTAGGATTCCCATGGTAGCTGGCTCTTTCATAGACCTTTAAAATATCAAAGATAGAAATACCATACCTTTCTGCCAGCAAATCTTTCTTTCAATTCCTTCATGTGTTGTATAACCTCAGGGACCTCAAGTGCTCGTATAAACCTCTCAGAATCTATGCCAATTGGAAACTGAAATCCAAAGCAAAAACAGGATTCAGTTACAAGACTTTCAAAAAAGATAAGTATGAATAATGTGAGGGTTAAAGTAATGAAATTTTCATACAGCAGCTACTCGAGTGAGCCTGCCTTGATCCTCAACTCCCTCAGGTGTTCCTTCAAGTCCAAGAATACGAGTACAAGCACTCACAAAGTGCCTTGCATAGTCATAAGTGTGGAAGCTAAAAAGTAAACAATACGAGATTTAACACAGGTATCTAACATCAAATTTTACCATGGCAGAGCACTTGCAAAATATAGAAGCAAGTAGAGTTTTTACCCAACTAAATCAGCAGCAAGAACAGAGCGAAGCAGCTCTGATCGTGATGGAAGTGTCCTGTGTATCTCAGACGAAGGGAATGGTGTATGAAGAAACCATCCAACTTTCATCTTACTGTTGTATTCCTTAAGGCATTTAGGAAGGAACATAAGATGATAATCATGGCACCAGACGACATCTCCTTCTTCATAGTGCTCATTTACAACATCAGCGAACATTTGATTTGCCTTCTTGTATGCAGCAAACTGAGACTGGAAGCTTCTGGTTGTGGCAAGCCGGTCTTCTTGTGGAAGTCCAAGGTAGTGAAACAGGGGCCATAGAATATTGTTGCAATAACCATTATAGTACTGATGAACAATCTCTTCGTCAAGGAACACCGGTATACACCTCTGTAAGTTAACAAAACATAAACAAAAGACTGTCAACACACAAATATACACAAGCAACATCAGGAATAGATACTCTGTACCTTTTCAGCCAAAGCTTTGCTTAGTGCCTTCTGCCCAACTTCATCAGGCACATTAACTCCAGCCCATCCAATCCATCTGGCCTCAAATTCCTTTACACCTTCAAAAGGTCATAATTTTATGTCAGTTAACACGCAAAGACCTCATCAAATGGACCACTAAAACCTCCTTTCATGTTTGTTCATTATGCAACAGTATGAGAAAATAATGACTTACCTAAGAGAGCACTAACAAGACCACCGGCACTGATCTCAAGAGACCATGAATCTTCACCTCTTCTCACTGCAGAAACTGGGAGCCTGTTAGCCACCACAAGCAAACGTTGTCTGTTATAAGGCCTTACTTCTTGCCTCTCACAGGCATCATCGTGCGCCCTTGCAGCAGCAGCCCCTTCCAAGTACTGTTCAACATACTGCCTAGAACTGTCACCTTCTAAACGCAGGTCATTCTCAGAGTTGTCGGAACTGCCAGCAACTTCATTAGGATTACGAGCTCGGTTGCTCTTCCTCTTCTCTCTGAGCTCTCTTTCTCTCAACAGCCGTTCTGTTCGAGAGAGTGGGATATGAGCGGAACTGCAGTTGTACTTATTTCCAGGCATACGCTCACACCAAAATTGAACCAAAACACCAGTTTCAAGTTATGCAAACTCCACCAGAAAACGACGGTAACCTGCATTTTGTTGTCAAAGCAAATCAGGCCACATAAAGAAACCAAGTGTCCAAGTAAAAACTATATTTAACATTAAAGAAGAAAAAAATAGAAGAGTTTGAAATGTCATTGTCTATAACCCATACACTGGTTTCACTTCTGCCGAATGTAAAAGGACCCATCAGGCCAAGGAATAAGCATCTAAAGTTATTGAAAACAAAAAGACAAGATAGTGTCAAACACTAAAAACAATAACAAAGAGAACAGGATCCACAGAATCCTGAGGTCGTAACAGAAAAATGGCACAGAATTGATCATCCCCAGAGGTAGTTTCGATACTGATAAGGAAAATTACCCAAGAAATGGAATAGTTACAAGAAATACCTTAAGCAGAGAAAACAAAAGAAGAAATAGTCTGATGATCCTTGACACGAGCAAGACAGTGGGAGTGAATTCAAAAAAAGGCTTAAGGGGATTTAGTAAATAATCTGAGAATTAGATTTGATGAGGTGGGTTTGATGTCGTTATCATCGAGAGAGGGCAAGTAAATAGAGCCAAAAAGAAACGAAAGAAAGAGAAGGAGAAAGGAAACGGTGGGAAAGACATAATCGTAGAGAGAGAATGGAGATATAGGGAGGGAGCAACAAAATCCTCGTGTAAGCTTTACAGACTCACACAGAGCCTTCTCAGCCATGCAACTGATACACCACAAGATTCGGTCTTAAAACAGAGACAAGACTTTAATCTTTTTTCAACCCCTAGCCGAAAAAATAACTTTTTAAAAAAATACTATAAAGTTTCGAAATCCTACAATTCGCATCGGAACTATTCAAGTTATTTAACACCGCCATATAATTATGGCCAAATGAAAATCGCCAGGAGATTTGCAATCACTGGGATAATTATGAAGATGTTTTTGTTTTTCTAGAGTGATCTAATTAGTAAGATGAAATGACGTAATCATTTGAAGAATTCCTCTTCTCCTACTTATAGACCAACTTGCCCTGTGGGCCCCTGGCTATCCGGCCGGATCCTGGAGCCACTCCTCATCCTGACCAAACTTTTTAACTTTATTTTTTGGTAACCAAGAAGAAATAGTATTAAAAAATACGTCACATAAGCTGAAACTGACTACTCTCACTCGGCCGAAGCTGACGTTGGATTTGATTTTTGGGGAATACAACGAAGAAAGAACTTCATTCTTTTACTGGAAATGGTTTTTTTTTATAGAAGGAGAATTTTTGCCCTAATTAGAAAAATGTTAAGTCTGAACACTCTGAACAGAGAGTAGAAAACAAGAGTTTGGTAGCCACGATGTCAAAGACACGTGTAAAACAAAATCAATAAAGAGTCAGAACCCCAGTATAATATCTATTCTAGCTTTGTTGTAACCAGAAAGTAACAGCAAGGAGTCAAGTCAAATTATGCAAAGGAGGATGATTTATGTACTTTAACAAAAAAAAAAGGATGATTTATGTGTACAAAGACAGCAAATAAAATACACTTTAACAAACCTTTTTTCCAAGGGACAAAAAAAATAGAGGACTGTGAAGCCAAACTCTTGTTTAGTAACGCAGAAGAAAAGAGAATCAGATGCTTTAGTCAGAAAGACAAAAAGTATTTCTTTTCCCAGCAGTGACCTAACTGTGACTTTAAGAAAAGGTAAAATCAACAACTAACTTTCTACAACACACTCTTCTCTTACAGAGATAACAATGTCAAACTTTTGAATGATATGAACATTAGAAAATAATACACACTAGGAAAATGGCTTCAAGAATATATCAATTCAATGTCTCTCTTGTCGGGATGAAATTTTTTCTTGTTTAGATAAAATTTTATTGGTTTTGAGTATTACTGTACTCATATGTTGACTTTTCAAAAAAAAAAGTCACATGATTTCCTAAGCCAAGCATGAGGACATGCTGCTCCTTTTATATGGTAGAAGAAGAAGACTTAGTGTGTTATATTGTGTGTGTGCGTGGACAACATAACATACGATGCGTCCTCCAATAGTACGTGTCGGTAACAAAAAGGCGAGGAAAATGAAAGTATAAGAAACTGGTGGTCCACTTAATAAAACAGCAAATCTAAGCATCATATTTTTTTGAAAAAAGTTATACGATTTGCTCTCACTTTTGCTTTGCTTATATATTTGTGTGTGTGTGTGTTTTGTTATTTAAAAAACATATAAATTTAGTTGATAAACTAAAGTATATAAGTTAAGTTTATATAACCCCACAAAACATGTGAGTGAAATAAATAAAATAAAACACACACAAGAAACCCCGATGACTAAGGCAACATGAATCTGTCACACCTTGCACTTGTTCTCGAACATCTAAGACTATCATGTAACCAAGTGGAACTATTAGAACCAATTTCAAACTAAAGATATGAGAAATGGTTAAGATTGAAATTGCTTTTCCCGTGAAGACTGCAGTGACTCATTCAAGTAGTCACAGAATCCACAATCACTATGACCCCACCAAGATCTTCTAAATTGAGAAAAATATCCCATTGAAAAAGATGGATCATTTATCACTGAAAAGCTAATTTCCCTCTAATAATAAGTGGTTTGGTTTGTTTAAGTATTGTATATCTATGGAAAAGTTTGCATGCAAATTAATGAGTTTTTAGTAGTGATTAATTCTAGAAAATACGTGATTAGATATTATCCAATCATACTTGAGAGATTTGTTTAAGTCAACCAACACAATTTCATCATCATTCTCATCCTTTTTGGATCTTGAAACAGAAAGCATCCTGGAAATTTTATATTAGTTTTAATCATTATGTGGTGGTCATTAATAGATAAACCAAAGATTTGTAAAGGCCTTAAACAGGAAACAAAACACCATTCAATCTAATCTAATCTAAATATAAGGCACATGAAAATTTATGTTTCCATAAAATGCATTTCTAGGATCTAAATATATACTTTCCACTAAAACAGTCTCACTTATATATTTTAAAAATCTACTTATTTTTACTGAACAGAGACAAAAAGGAAATTATAATTTATAAGTGGATGAGTGTTCCAGAAACCTAAATATCAAATCATCCAATGGATCGTCAAAGAATAACGAAAGTGTAAATTCCGGAAACTTAACGCTGATTTCGCTTCAAACAGAGCAATCATTAAATTTAATTAACACTATGAATCTCAGAATCAGAGATCAAATCGACGAAGAAACGTAGAAATTGATTTGAATCTGGAACCGTTTCAAAAGCAAAGCAAAGCAAAATCAAATCGACGATCATGACACAAGTTATAAAACCACGAAGCCCCAATCATCGCGATTGAAACAATAAGCAAGACGAACAAAACGAATCTCCGGGAAAACAGCTTAAAGGAATCAAAATCAGCGAATCTAACGGAAACAAATTTACGATGAGAGGAGATTTGATGGGAAGCGAGAAAAGCACTAACCTAGTAAAAGCGGCGTGGATCAGATGGGATAGAGAGCGGCGACGAAGAGATCGAGTGAGAGGAGAAGAATCAGCAAGAGATGGATGAGGAAGGATGACGAAGAGAGGGGATCGTCTTTTGGCGGGGAGGCTGAGAGAATAGGAATATAGAGAAGAGAGGAAAGAGCAAAGAACAGCCTTCTCTTGTTTATGGCCCAATCATTTGGAGGGAATTTGTTCCCCCTTTTTTTACCTTTTAAATTCCTTTTTTTTCAATTTTTTGTAATTTCCTTCTTTTTCGTCAACCCCCAAAAATAATTAAGGACTTCGTCCACTCACAATCAAAAGTAACGATATCAAATCAAATCTATATATTATTATTGCTGACTCCGTTCCGAATATATAGACTTATAATTTTCATTAAAAACAAAACATTTATTATAAGTTGAATCATATGATGAAATGAAACACATTAGTACAGATGAATCCTATTGAATAACTATTGATGAAGCTTTTTAATGAGATTTGTGATGTATGAGGCTAATAGTGAATTTCTATGTTATTTTTCAGATATAACATCTTTTAGTCAGATGAATATTACAACTAATTAATAGTGTTAATTTTTTAAACACTTAGTATTTGGTTTAAAGCCTGATAAATGTTTAACTAATAATAAATGTTTTTTTAAATGAAAAAACAAATACTAAATGTTTAACAAATTAACACTATTTATTAGTTGTAATATCTATCAGGCTTAACAAATTAACATTTAGTATTTGTTAAGTCTGATAATAGTAAATTTCTATGTTATTTTCAGATATAACATCTTTTAGTCAGATAAATATTACAACTAATTAGTATTGTTAATTTGTTAAAGCTTGATCAGTACTTATTCAGTAGGATTCATCTGTACTAATGTGTTTCATTTCATCATATGATTCAACTTATAATAAATGTTTTTTTTTAAATGAAAAAACCAAATACTAAATGTTTAACAAATTAACACTATTAGTTGGAGGATTAAGCCATCAAAAATTCAAAACAACAAAAACTCTCCTTATGCAGCTAATTTAACCAGTAGAAATAAACTATCTAAAATTCAAATTCAAAAGTAGTTTTATCCTTGAAAAAATAATCTACAACTTGTAAAACAACCATAAACATAGTCTAAATTTTGTTTAATCTAAATTTTAAAATTAAAATTTTATGTACCCTAGCAAAATTGCTCGTATTACTTCTTGTCTTCTTATTATGAGGGTTTTGTGAAACTGACAACAACCACTTCCACTCCCATCTGAAATCCACAACTTTGCGAACTTGAGCAGAAGTACCTTTTCTGTTTTTGATACCACGATGCTAATGCTTTTGCCAAATTTTTGAAAGTATATTTGAATCCAATCACTTGTGATGATCATCTTATTTTGAGGTATGTGATCCTTCTTGATCTACTGATTTATAACTAAGATGATTTTACTATCAGTGCTTTGGTCATTGGTTGTTGTCATCATATATATCGGTCCTGAAACCAACAAAAGTAATATTATTCAACAATCTGAATAACTAACATTTATTTCATATTTATATGTGAAAAGAGCTTATTGTTGAAATCATAGGCATATATGACTTTTAAACTATTTTTATTCTCCAGATCATTGCCCAGAAGTTGCCCAATTGAAAGTGAAAAGGGCTTACCGTCGAAGTCATACTTTGAAACTATTCTTATTCTCCGAATATATAGACTTTTTCTTTAATTTTCATATTTAAAAACAACATTAACTATAAGATAAATTATATGATGAAACACATTAGGGGAATGATAGTAAAAAGTGTACCACTTCCATTTTCGTTTTATGTTTTACTATTTAAAAAAGAAATGTTGTCAAGTTTTTTAATGAGATTTGTGATGTATGAGGCTAATAGTGAATTTCTATGTTATTTTCAGATACTGTATAACATCTTTTAGTTAGATAAATATTGCAACTAATAGTGTTAATTTGTTAAACATATACGATTTGGTTTTAAACCAGAGAGAAATATGTATTGCTAAAATCCTTCAAAATGCTGTTAGTTAGTAGTAGTACTATTTTTCAACTGCTAGTCAACAAGTCTAAGATCACACTTTCTCTCTACAAGGGTGTTCGAGCTCCTCGAATACATGGAGGATTGAGCCATCAAAACAAGAAAAACTCTCGTTATGCAGTTCATTTAACTAGTAGAAATACACTATCTATAATTCAAATTCGAAATTAGTTTTATGCTTGGAATAAACTTTGAAAGTTAAAAACTTTCTGACAAACTCTTCACTATTTAGAACTCTTTAAAACTTTTAACATCCCTAAAACTATTAAAGCAAACGCAAAAGTCCAAATTTCAGCAAAATATTATACCATTTCTTATGGTTCAAAAGCTTAATCTAATAAAAAAAAATTAATATGTCGAAGTTAAATGCAGAGAATAATTTGATTGGCCGCATGAGAGACCACGACGACCTTTACGTCAGCATATAACTTTTTCTTCATGGGTATCATCTGACTCATCGCATAATTTAATTAATTAAACCAACTAATCGATGATTGTTTATTTATTTTATAGCTGCTGCTGTTCTAACTTTATTATTATCTTAATTCTTACATACGGTTTATATATAAACTCTGATTGCGTCAACGTGTGGTGAGTATACAGTTGCAGACAAAATTTCATTTCAGAAAACTGAGATTTAGATCGTCAATTAAAATAGTTTACATTACAATAATATATCGAATCTTTTACAAAGGCTGCAACTTGTAAAGTGCTTAGAAATGATTTTCCAAAGTTAAGAAATTAGAGATGCTTCTCGTGGTCGCATGTTTTACTTTTTAGCTAAACTTTCTATTTGCCTTTATTAATTAACATTTTAATGACTTTTTTTTGTTAATGTCGTCGTCGACCTTTTGTATTAAGAGTTAAGAAATTACCAGTGGGTTCGCAGTTGTCAGTGCACTAATTTATGTTTTTTTTTGCTCTTAATATTTTGGAATTTAACACTACTCGAAAGTATTAATTAAGCAACCGATTAAATAACTAATCAACAGTTCTATATATTAGTAGTACTTTGTAAATTTACTATAAAAAAAATAATTTTTGTTTTCAAACAGCAATAAGATTTTTAGGTTTTAATTTTATGACTGGCAAATGGATATTTTAATTCTTATGCTGTTATGCAGAATATATATGTGGAAAATAATAACGACCGGAGTAAGAAACATGATGATTTGGTTTGTTTAGATTATTCACTTGTTATCCAGCCTTGCAATTATGAGTTTTGTCAAAGAAATTCAATTACTTAGTTAAGATCTTAAGATATCGTCAGCCTGTTTAATTAGAAATATATATGTGATCACAAATTGATTTGATCTTATAAATCTAAAATTCGAATACAATGGCCAATCAAAGTGGAGGTTGTATACCCCACGCGCTAAAAAAGATAAAGATTAGAGAATGGTCACTATTTGTAGTTTGATCTTTTCCATGCACGTAGTGTTTAGCTTTACATTATTACTCTAGTTCTTACAACTTTTGTTTTGCCTCCTTTATCTTGTTTGATTTTTTTGTTAAAGCTTTTCCTTTGTTTGATATATGGTTTTAAAAACAAAAACGAAAAGATGATATTGCTTGCCAGCTTCTGGAGATTTTTTTATGGGACAGATCATTCATAAGCACTACAAAATGAAAGTAGTAGAATTTGACCCTAGATTCGTTTATAGGGTTACGAAATTAGTAGAAACTCAAATTAGTTATTGCAATTGATTCTGTAACAAGTATATGACTTGTGATGAGGGATTCACAATGTAGAAAATTATCGACCCTAATTAAGAATTTGATAGCCTTTCAATACAGAATAGCCCATAGAGAGGTACACGTTAAATATTAGTCCAAAACAGTTGAGATAACACAAGAACAAATATAGTTTCGTCACTAATAGAAAACACACTTAGCGAGTGGTTTGGCGAATAAATGGGACAGGCGAACATTTTCCATTTTTATCACAAATTCAATAAAGTAAAGTTTCTTTGGCTTGTAACACATTAATTGGTGTGTGTCGAATCTTATCACGTTTAAATTTATGAAAATAAAAATCATTTTTGGATTTAAAATATGTATTTTAATTCACACGAATCCACCAATAAGGAGAATTCGTTGTTTTGATTTATTCATGCATATAAATATAATCGTACTGCAGAGTGTTTAGTTATTTCCCCTGCTAAACTACTCTAAATTTTCCTCTTAACTACTCAAGCAAATTAAAATAATATACATACAACTTACTTTTTTTTTTTTCTCTTAGGAATGTGTTCTTGTACAATCCACCATAATTTGTCTTTATTATGTTTGGTGGTTTTCCTATGTTATAACATTATTAAAATTTGTCGTCTTTTGTCACCATTCAAAAAAATAATATGTGGACAAACTAAAAAAGATGTCTTAGGTTGTTCAATTAGAGAGCTCGTACAATAGGTTACTAAATTTGGCCCAATCAGAGACAAAATCACGTGAAATTCGGATATTTCGAGGTCAAATTCATAGGTTCGGTTGGCCACTATATAAACGCAGTACCACCATTACCAACACACGTGGAGCATAACCGGTCCGGTATGATGTCAAAACTAACCCCACTTCTCTTTATCAGATTCTTAGACCGGACAATCTTTAAAGAAGGATTGCGCTCGATACGGAGGATCTGATCCTACTAAGAGTTGTTCCCATTCCCAATAGGCGTGCCAGAGGCAGTTAGGACCCGGTTAAGATCCGAATAGTTATCGTTAGTGCTGTACACTGGACCCGTCTGTGGCTGTCTTTTGTATGTCCGCACTCGTACATTGTTCCGATTAAAGAAATCCTAACATCATTTGAAATATGCATACAAATTGGAGTATATAACTAGAGTTTTAATACTCATGTAGTATGAGTTTCAATTTTTTTTTTAACTTGATATTCAAAGGTTTTTTTTTTAGGGTCAAGGCTTGATATTCAAAGTTAAAACTTTAAATTCATATACAAGCAACATAGATCCAACAAAAGTAACTTCAAAATTTAGAAGTATCTTGGAGTTTTCAAGATCCGGACCAGGCTTGGGGTTCAGTTCTCATTGACGACATGTCCAAGCCTAGGACATGTTAACCGGGTCCGAATTTCGGAACAATGTTTAAGTTTATAGGCCAATTTAGTAGAATTATAGTTGGGCCGACTTTGTAATTAGGCCGATTTAGTAGGATTTTACTTGGGCCCAAGACTTTTTGACTTTTTACTTTTGCGGTAAAGACCCTCTTAAAGAACCAGAGGGCTAGACGAGACGTAGTTTGCTCCAGTCCGGTGTGCGAAAAAAACTCAGAAGTTTAAGATCGATAGAGAGGAGAGATTGATTGATTGAGGGAGAATGGCGATTAGGAAGCTTCTGCTTCTATTGAAACCGATTGATCCGTACCCTTTCCTTCAATCAGAAGGTGTCTCGCTTGTCAAAAGCCCTCAGGTAATTTATTACTGATGATTCTTGAAGCACGGATCATTTCTATTTCGTTTCGTATTGAAGTTGTTCGACTATATTCCCAAGAGAGTAAGACCGATACGTTGACAATTTCCTAAAAAAGAACTCTTTTTTGGGTGTTACCTCGGTCTATGTAATATACGATTAGGAAAGTTTTTTCCGGTTTTTATGAGTATTGAGGCTCTCTTCTATGTCAATTACAGAGATAATGGTGAAGAAGACTATATTTTTAGCAACTTCACTGTGTTAACTTTGAACATTTTAGCTTAGCCTTAGATTTCTCACGCTCTCAGAAAACTATTTATCTTATTGCTTCTAATGGAAATAGGCTTCTTTTTGTTTGTTTGTTTAATAGGTTCTTCAATATCTAGAAAGTAGGTGCAAAGTACATAGGAATGCTATAAAATTTTGTCAGGAAATACTAAATAAGAAGCCAGTCGAATGGAAACCAGTTTCACGTAACGACATATCACATCCCATTCGTGATGTGGATATGGTCATTACCGTTGGTGGAGATGGTACTCTCTTGCACGCCAGTCATTTCATTGATGATTCTGTTCCTGTTCTAGGAGTCAATTCTGACCCAACACAAGCTCACGAGGTTTTGTTGCCCAACTTTTCTCATATCATCTGCTGTGATTTTGCTAGTTATAAAGAAGGTGAAAAGAAGCTAAGTGTTATGTTATAACTATAGGTGGAAGAACTGAGTGATCAGTTTGACGCTAGTAGAAGTACTGGTCAGCTTTGTGCTGCAACAGTTGAGAATTTTGAACAGGTATGTTTGTTAGAGGAATGTAAAGGGAAAAACTTTGGATAGCCGATTTATGCTCTTTTACTAGTCTCATTTGATCCTTAGAACATTCAATGACTACGCAATGTTAGTTTAAACATTCAGCTATTTGTTCACAGGTACTGGATGATATTTTGTTTGGCAGAGTGGTTCCTTCTAAAGTATCGAGAATATCTTTGAAGTTAAATTCAGAACCTCTTCTTTCGCACGCACTTAATGATATTTTGATTGCACACCCATGCCCTGCTGCGGTTTCAAGGTTTTCATTCAAGTAAGAGCTTCTTAGATTAAAAAAAAAACCAACATTCTTTGAAAGTTGATTATTTTGTGGAGACATTATTATCTCTTGTTCATTTGGATGAAGTTGAATACCCCTATTATCCAGCACTATGAGCCAGTCTTCCCTACAATGTGTGCAGGATTAAGAACAAAGATGGTGAGACCCGTTCAAAGACAGTGAACTGCCGCTCGAGTGGTCTAAGAGTCTGTGCAGCTGCTGGCTCAACTGCAGCAATGCGATCAGCAGGTGGGTACGTGATGCCAATGTTGTCTCGTGATCTACAGTTCATGGTTAGAGAACCAATCTCTCCCGGTTCAACCGCCACTCAAATGCATTCAGCCTTCAAACCAGACCAATCCATGGATGTTAACTGGTACTCAGACCACGGGACTATCTACATCGATGGTTGCCACGTTCGCTACAATGTGCAGCTCGGAGATACAATCGAGATATCATCTGATGCGCCGGTTCTAAACGTGTTCTTGTCCCACGGCGTTACTCAGGTCAGATCAAGGTACTAGATTTGTTGATAAAGTTAAGAGTTAGTACATTGAGACTTGAGAGACACTTTTCAGCCCACTTGTCTATAGATATGGTATAGATTCTTTGGTCCGAAAGATTCGTTGATTCTTGAATCTTTAGTGCTTGAAGAAGTTTTAACTGAAGTAGCTATCTTTCTCCAACCAAGAACGTGGATGTATCTGGTCCTCTTGAATAAAATTATATTTTAAGAATAATAATATCAAAATCATCTGGAATTCTCTCTCTTTCCGTGCAAATTGTTAATTTTTGAAAAATATCTTTTTCAAAATGGGACCTTATTAATCATTGATTGATTAATCAATTTGTTTATGGCTTGTGTTATTCAAAAAATCTAGTCTTATGTAGTAGGTCCGAATCCTCCTCTTCCACCCGTAACCATACGTGGATTAATATAACGGTTGATATTATAAAATGGGAGATTTTTCTAGAAAACATTTCGCTATCATATTGATGAATACAATGCATGAACCGGGACAAATTTTTATAAAGTATAAAAAATAAATAGGTTCTTCGTAAAAAGTGGTCAAAATGAATAGTCTTATCGTTTGAAACTAAATATTCTTACGATGAACATACATAAAAATATCACTTTCAGCTTATGATTTTATTTATATGGGAAAAAAATCTAATGAAAATGATTAATGGATTCATTACCTTAAAAGTTAAATCTCTATTCTAAAAAATGCTTATGTTTCCTTACTCATGAGTCATGAGTCTCATGACCATTTTTCTGGGTTGAATTTACATACATTATCTCTGTTTTTTTTTTATTGACATTATAATCTTTGGTTATGAAAGATCTAAATCAAAAGATATTTTGAGCACGAGTGATAGAGAGACGAGTGAGTGGTCTCAAAGCAGTCTACGATATTTTTATGTCTTTGGGGGGACCTAAATTTGCGATCTTTTGATACATTTACAGCTCGACACAGCAAAGACGGTCTCCTGCAATTAAGACACTTGTATTAGATTAGCCACGTTTCTACCCAATGTTCACTCATATAATCTATCTTCTAACCAAAATATCTTATATAACTCCTCCATATTTTCTATTCTACCCCACCACTTATAAATTGCTCATATATACCCTCCTTTTTTTTTTATTCCATCTGTTTTTAAAAGATGGATGTTTTAGAAAAAAAAATTGTTTTATATTAGATAAATATTTTGTGTGTTTTAATTATATAATATTTTTTATTTTGATTATATTAATTAGAGATAAAGTAAATAAAATAATAATATTTAATTATAAAGTAAGATTATTTTAAATTTTGTCAAAAACTTCTTAATATGTGTTCATAACCCTTAAAAATTCATTTTTGCGGAACAAAATAAGTAATTAAAAAAAAACTTCCTCCAAGCTACAATCACTATTTATTACTTATTTTATTAATTTAAACGATATTTTCCAACGACGACTTATCTAGAATCCAAATTCTCTAAATCTGTTAGTCAGAAAGTTATAAATAAGAGCTATAATTCATTTTAGAGAAAGAAAAAAAAAATCAAATAATTTCTTCTTCAGACAAGTTGAGAAAACGTCTTAAAACCATAAACCTCATTTCCTCAACTGGCTCCACTTTTTTCTTTCCCTAAAATTTATCAACAATCAAGTCTCCGACAATAATCCAAGAAATAAAGGATAAGTTTTGTTTTCTCGAGATTTGAATATTTTCGTTTTCTGGATGAGTTGAAGATAAAGAAGCAGAGAAGATGAAGATTCAGTGCAACGTTTGCGAGGCAGCGGAAGCGGCGGTGCTATGTTGCGCCGACGAGGCTGCTCTGTGTTGGGCTTGCGATGAAAAAATTCACGCCGCTAATAAACTCGCCGGAAAACACCAGAGAGTTCCTCTCTCTTCCTCTTCTTCTTCCATACCCAAATGTGACATTTGTCAGGTTCGATCTCTTTCTTTTCCTCTAAATTCACCGATTCTTTGATCTGATTTCGATCCTCAATTTTTGGGCTTTTTTCCCAATGAAAAGTTCGAACCTTTTTTAGGTATGAAAGGTTTTGAGTCTTTCAGCTCTGACATAAACCAGTTTCTTAGTTATTTGGAGTTTATGGTATTTCTTGATTGGAGAAATCTTGTACTGTTTCTGATTATACACTCTTTGGCTTTTGTACTATCAAAAGTCTCAACCTTTTTAGATTTTACAGAGGCCATAAGCCTAGATTTTATCATGATTGTAGAAATGTTTTTGTTATTCTGTTTGCAGTTCCCTTAAAAATATGCTCTTTTTCACAGGAAGCTTCAGGATTCTTCTTCTGTCTGCAAGATAGAGCTTTACTGTGTAGGAAATGTGATGTCGCAATCCACACTGTGAATCCTCATGTTTCAGCTCACCAACGATTTCTTCTGACTGGAATCAGAGTTGGTCTTGAATCTGCAGACACTGGTCCTTCTACAAAGTCATCATCACCAACCAGTGATGATAAATCCATGGAGACTAAACCCTTTGCTCTATCTATCTCGGAGCCTCAAAAGATGGACTTTGATCATCACCATCATCATCAGCAGCAGCAAGAAGTTTTACCGGAAACTAAACTCAGTGATCACATTTCCACAAAGCTTCCTTTTGCAAGCACCGGATCAGCTACTGGAAGCATTCCTCAGTGGCAAATAGAGGAGATTTTCGGGCTAACGGACTTTGATCAGAGCTATGAATACATGGAGAATAATGGATCATCTAAGGTAATAATAGTTTAGCTATCCTAGTTAGTGAGAGTCTTGGGAAGTATGAATCTTTATGGCTTTTGGTGTCTCATTTATGAAAAATTCTTAAGCTTGATACTTGTTGCAGGCGGATACTAGTAGACGAGGAGATTCAGACAGTTCGTCGATGATGAGATCTGCAGAAGAAGATGTAGAAGATAACAATAACTGCTTGGGAGGTGAGACATCATGGGCAGTTCCACAGATTCATTCTCCCCCTACAGCTTCTGGTTTAAACTGGCCTAAGCGTTTTCACCACCACTCAGTGTTTGTTCCGGATATATCTTCTTCAACTCCTTGTACCGGTTCATCCCCTAACCAAAGGATTGGGAAACGGCGGCGACAGTTCTAACAGCTGCAACTATCTTTTGGCCGTTTTGAGGAAAGAGATCGACTGGTTTTGTCATATAAATGATTTGGAAACTTGTACTGTAGTTGGTCTGTGAGAGTCAATGTTAAAACAAACAAAGAAAGGTCGTTTCAAAAAGATGTTTAGTTCGTTGAAGGTTTGAAGGAGATTAAATTATTTAATTACCAAATTGGCTTTAGTAGAATAACACTATTTGGTGTCTGATATGTAGTCAAGAACATTATGCAGATTAAAAGGACCAAAATTTATAAATTACATTAAAGAAAAGTAATCATCATGCCATGTAGATCATTTCCTAAATTCTAAATCCATAGAGTTGAAAGAAAAAAAGAAATGAGAAAAACAGAAGCCTCATGATCCAAACTATTATCTAAAGTTTCAGTTACTGCTAGAAACAGGAGCAGTCCAATTTGGTGGAAGACGGTCGGAGACAGGCAAAACAGTAGAAGGAGGCATGTTTCGGACATTGATGTCAAGAGGATACAATCGATACTCAATGTCAAGCTCTCTGCAAATCTTGGCAATCTCTTCAACAAGTTGAGATCTTCGAGCCCATTTCTCTCCCATATCTTGATGATTCATTCGATGCGTTGGCCAAACTGCAATCCTCACACTGTTCAATGACTCCATGTCTTTGAATACTATCATTGGCGCTGGATACCAATGATCCTTCTTCCCCTCAATGTAACTATCATAATGAAAGGAGGTAATGAATTATATATGGATTCAGGTTGGTTTTAAAATTTGTGAAATAGTGATTCTAGATTTGCAATGTACCTTGTAATTCTCTGTTTGATGAGGATGATTTTCTCGGCTGGAGTAGTAATGTGGATGGAGAATTCGATTCCATCTCCCATATCAGGACTACGGTAATAGTTTCCAATGGATTTAGTCCAGAGAAGACTGTTCGGGTACACGACTTTCTGGTTATCAAACCTCAAGAAAACTGTTGTCAATATGTTCATCTCTTCCACAACCATCTGGAAAAAGCAAAAAAGAGCTTTTTGTAAAACATTACGATCGAACAAATTAGAAGTTTCATATACCGGTTTTTGGTTGTTTGAATTTACCTGGACTCCATCGATTTCACATCGATCGCCTACATCAAACGGGTGTATCACAAACAAGTAGATGATAGATTCGAATACTATCTTGCACATGTTTCCAAATATGAATGCGACAACCACAACTTGAGAACTCATGACCACAAGGAATTTGGTGGAAGTGATTCCAAGTATGATAAGCCAAATAACGAGTATGATGATACCAACCACGATATTCACCATCTTGTGGAGCCTGTTTACTGCTGTTTTGGTGTCGTTTAGGGTCAATGCAAGAGCTCTTCTCTCTCTAAAAGCATTCACCTGTGAAAAAGTTGTAGCACATATTCATTAATATCCGAATATGTTAAAGGAGTGTAAATTTATTCCAAAGTTATTACCACCCAGTTTTTAAGAGATGATTTGCTGATCCTGTTCGTCTCAGATGCTCCTTCAAAGAGACTTAAAGTCTTCAAAGCTTCATCATCTGGTAGAAACCGCATAATGTCCTTTGCGTAGATGAACCTAGAATACGAAAATGTGCAATTGCTACTGGTTAATATCCATAATGTGATATTGGTAAAGGCTTTTATATGTCTTAGAAAGTGATTTTACTTACTTTGATCCTGGTTTAGCGACATTATGAAAGATCTTTCTTGCGGCGAGCTTTGCCTCAAACTCACTTCTAATCTGGTTTCCTTTATCATCATCCAAGTTTGGATCTTGAAGCTGTTCATCCAAAGTGGTAAGTGATCCATTCCGGATAATATTCATCAGCCTCTTCATTTTCCATGCCGAAACATTCTTAGTATTTAGCTTATGAAGACTATCGATCGTAATCCCTTTGTTGTCTCCTCCTCCTCCTCCATTAGATAGAACACGAGAGAGCAACGGGCTTTTCCCCACCATCATCGGACTTTTCTGAGCCCCTGACTGCATCTCAACACCGTCGGGATTCTGAAACTTCTTAACTTCGATACTGATTCTCTCTTCCTCTTCCTCATTTCTTTGAATCTCAATCAAAGGAGGACCCGAGAGAGCCTCAATCACATACTGAGTAAACAAAGACTCTTGAATCCTATCGAAGTAAGTGCTCATATGGAACGAGGAAGCAAGAACTTTAACCAATAGTGTCTTCACGAGCCACAACAAGAACCCAACCAACAAACACACAAAGATCTTAGTCACAACTCGAAGCGCCTTAGTGTTTGCTGCTCTAGCCACTTTCTCATCGAACAAGAAATGCCAGGCGAGTAAAACAAGTCCTAACCATAAGCAATTCTGCACAGCTTTTCGGACACCGTAAACGAAATACAAAACCCTTTTCCTCAAAAGGAAGTTCCTTTCGACGAAGAAGACGACAATTCTAACGATCCAACTAGAGACTAATCTACCGCAGATCAACACTAAAACCATTGATTCCCATTTCCATAGCTGAAGTTCCCAGAGTTTCTTCTTACGCAAGGTAGGTATTGCAAGCGTGCAAACAAATCCAGCTATAATCAAAATCAAACTTAACCATTCCAATACAATCCATAGACTAAGTTTATCTTTCCTGTACTCTTCTGGTAAATCCTCTTCTGCAAATGGATCATCTTCTTCTTCCTCCCCTTGATTTTTAGGGCTTTTTCCGAAAAAACCTGATTTTATTTGCCCTGATTTCATTTGCCCTGATTTCTGAACTCGACCCGATTTAAGCTCCGCCGTTTGCGGTGGCAACTGAGGCGTTGGTGGATCCGAAAGCCGTGACCTTGTTCGCATCTTAAGCAAATTGCTTGAGTTTTTCTGAGTCGGAGCTGTTCCACTACACTTTACAACTTCTCCATCATCGTTATTGTTGGTACTGCTGCGACTGTCTCGTCTTCCGACGGCGTCAGGTTTGGTAGACGCCGGAGATTCCAAAACCGGAGTTAAACCTCTCGATTGAAGCTCTTCCATAGCTAAATCCATATCAAGACAAATCTCTCCGGAAGCTTGCTGTTTATGAAGAAACTGACCAATAAGCTTCGTCGGAGGATCCTCGCCGCGTCGAAATTCAAAAGATTCCTCTTTTTGTTGTTCCTCCGACGTAGCGGCGGATCTATCAACATCAGACGCCGCATTAGTGCCTTTTTGAAGGTTACCTTCACCATCAGTCCAAAAATCGTAACTTCCGTCTCTCCATATCTTTCCCACAGTTTCACCGGAGACTCCATTGTTGCTTACGTTATCACCGTTGATTTTGACGATAACTTCACGCCGGTCAGCTGAATCGACGGCCATAACTAAACAAAAGAAGAAATCCAGCGAATTAAGGGTTTCGCGTATACAGAAACGATTAGAAAGAAAAAAGAGAATGCAAAAAAAATAACACTTTGGGTAACTGTGAAAGCTAAAGAAGAGAAAACGCTTTTATTTGATCATAGCTGGTAATTAATGACTGAGTGAGAGAGAGAGAAGGAAACGAAACTAGTATCTTATTAAGGTATGACGCGTGTAAGTCAATCGCTACCACACAAGAAGACACAACATCATCATCATCACTTTGAAATTTGAACGACACATAGTGACATAGTAGATGTTCTTCTTCTCTCTCTCTTTCAATATTTTTTTCAATACCAAACTTTGCAGAGTTCGAGAAGAAGTTGGGAACTTAACCACGGCGTATTATAAAGTTTGTTTTTCCGGGAGGTTTTTTTTTTCCTTATCGTCAGACTTTGGTAATATTAATAGTATTTCCTTTTTCTTTTACGTTTAACATATTTTATTTGATTCTATCAAATATTTAAAAATCTAATTATTCTATTTTTGGGTTTGTTTAATAGTTAGGTCTGTGTGGAAGGAACATTCGTCGCATCACATCACGCGAAACGATGATTATTGTATTTAATTATTTTGTTTTTTTTTTTGGTGGATAATTATTTTGTTTTTGTTAAAAGGCAAAAGGCTTATAGTGTTTTTTGTTTATTTGTTAAATAGCTTTAAAAGGCTTATAGTGTTTAATATAGTAGTTTATTAAATTTGAAAAGGAGCTCTTTTAGAACTTAAAGAACTAACATATATATATATATATTTAAGAAAGGTTCCAGAATTGAGAAAGTTACAAACTTAATTTATGGAGCCAGTTTGATTATTAATTTTGTTGTTGTCAAATTTCTGAAAATTTCACAAATGTTCCGATATTTATCACAAACGTAGAGAGTAATTAAGCCAAAAAAGCAAAAAAAAAAGCTGCAGAGTTTTCACGCGCGGAGTGGTGGAGATTTGACTTGAGAAAGAAAAAGCTAGATAAGGCGGTATAATATCAGCAGTATATTTCACGCGTTTAGGAAGCGCGTGTGGTTAGTCACTTGTCAGCTATAAATTGGATGTCACGGCCCATGGGCCATTGTCGTATCGTATTCCGGACGACAGGTTCGTAGAAGCAACGCCATTGTAAATTTGTCTTCGTGTTTCCAACTCTAAAGAAAGTAACGGGCCTGTTGAGTCTCGGATGCTCAGTTTTATCTAGACGCTTCTAAATTTAAAACTGGCCATCAGAAACATTATCTTATATAAACGTCAAGAATATAGCAACAGAAAAAAAAGATGACAGGACGACACAGTAATGTTAAAAAGAGAATGTATTCGAGAAAATTACGACTCTTGTTGCTTGGTTGTTGTCGTCTTTTTATAAGCTCTTTTCCCACATTTTTTCACTACCTACTACCAAGAAATTAACGTGTTTTCAATTTTTTCGAGTTCCTAATATTGCAATAGGCTTTAGCATTTGAAGGAGGTGGAAGAGATCAAATGAATGAATCTCCTAAGAAGAAAACTATCGAGACGAGAGTTTTATGAGATTATAACAGTTTCTGTATCGACTGGATAAGGGCTAATTAAATTCAAAGACATATAATGTATAACTGCTAGACAAAGGTCCCAGAAGTTTAATTTCCCTCATTGATGTGGGCTACTTGTACATAATGTAGAGTATGTACAGATAACAGAATAAGAACGATTGTTCACATCATCAACATATTAAAAAATCTAACCTCACTGGGTGAAGCCATGACATTTGTGACAGGTTTTACTTGAACCAATTGTGGAGTATAAACTGCTGCATCAAAATCGCCACCATGCTTCCCAAGCTTATGTTGATCACGTTGACTACATCATTGTTTAGCTACAAATAGCAAAATGGTCACCAAAATTAGCATAATACACCCAATGGAGAACAACAAAGAGATCATTGCATTCTTGTTTTGTCGGAAACTAATTGCAAGAAATGACTTTACAAGCCAGTTATATATCAGTTTTGCTGCCATAAGCAACGGTATTTTCATCTGATTATCATCTTCTTGCATTGACAATAGGTAGACAGAGTGAGGGCAATCAAACAACAAAAAGGAAGTCATCAAAGTGAGCATACCCATTTGAATCCTTCTTTGTCTTGGAAAGCTGCGCCTATTATGCTCTCTCCAAGATTGGCAATCTGGGAAGCTAGTACACATACAGCTGCTTCTGGAGGAGTTATCTGTGCTCAAAAGATCAACAGGAAAAGAAGTTTGCAATCACACAGTGACTCAGAGTTATTTTCTATGAATATCTAACGATAACATACATGCTCAGTCGGAAAAAACCGCATATTAAGGTTGCCATATATATGTGTATCAAGCTTTTCATTCACGAGCACATCAATATTACCTGACCAAGGAAACATCCAACAGAGGCAAGAAAAAACGATGCTAAAAGTCCAGCCAATGTTCCTTCAACACTCATAGCTCCCTCAGTTCCTCTTGGTACAACCTTAAATGTTGTGGCTAAATACCTGCAAAATTGCATCAGTTAATAAAAGGAGAAAATGCATGCAGATCATTTCAGTTGTCAATTGGATTCATGCTACATCACAAGTCCATGACACATGTAAGACAGAAAAAACAAACCCAAATCTACACAAACCATTACAGAAGAGGTCATATCTGTATAATAGTAGTATACTCACGTTGTTTTACCATAAGCTTTCCCTATCTCACTGGAGACGGTGTCAGACACTTTAGTGCAGAAACTGGAAACAAAACCAAGACGGTAAAGCTGAGAAAAAGCTGGTCCTCCCACTTGATATATTGAAAGAAAAGCACAGACACAACCAGCAGCACTTGAACCAATCACACTGCGTGGTCCTCTTCTACCCTTTCTCTTCTCAGCCACCCCTTGTGCTTCCTTTTGCGACATTTTAACCTTTGTTGCTGCTGTTCCCTGCCACATTGTAAATCATCTAAACCAATTTCAATGCCAGAAATCAATTAGAAATTCAGTGTCACTCTTTTCAGCTCTGGGTGAAGCAATATTTAAATTCTTGAACTTTAAGGAAATTTGCAGAGTGAAGGCAAATGATTTCAATGTTTAGCATGATCAGAAGAACTAGCTCCTTAATCTATAACAGATCCACAATTCCTACACTAACCAATAACACAAATGCAAAATACATCTAAAATCTAACGACATTCTTCATTTATCAGCTCGAAAAATCAAAAATCAAATTAGCCAATTTCAATGTTTTAAGAATCAGGGACCAAATTATAGTAAAGTTCATAACAAAGTGCACTTACTATGACGAAATAAGCAGCAACTAAGAGGAAACCAGCAGAGCCATAAGCCCGCCAAGTTAATGTACCGAGCAAAAATGCGGCAGCGATCCCAGAACCGGATAATCCGGTAACAAGAAGCGGTGAACCGAGAACAAATATCAATATATTTTTAGCCACGGCAGATTTCCAAGTAGGTGAAGCCGATTGGATCAGCTTCATCGTCTCCGTCATCACTCCTTCCACCGATATAGCCGCTGCCGTAGCAACGTCGGCTCTGCTTCCCGACGAAAACATTCCGTTATTGCAGATTGAAATGGATTCGAGATTCTGATTTACAAATCGGCAGGATCTAGGGAATGGAGAAGGAGAAGAAGAAAAGCTCGAGAATTTGGGGAATCTCAATGGTAAAAATGGTCTAGAATTTAAGAGTAGAGTTGACGAAATCGTTGCCATGACCGTAGAAGAAGTATACGACACACTTTTGATTGCTTACCGAAGACCTTTTTCTCTTGTCATTAAAAATAATAAAATTAAATTAAAAAGGAAAGAAATCAACGTTTCGGACTTGGATCCGGAGCTCCGACCAAACCGGATTCTTAACCCGTTTTGTATTATGTTTTGGGTCCTAATAATGAAGTTATTTATACTAGTGCCACTACTCGTATTTACTGAAGAAACCCAATCTTATCCGAGAAATTGAAAGAGCAGAAGAATTTTGCAGAAGAGAGCAAAACAAAAATGGCGGTTCTCTGCTCGTCTTCTTCGGTGATACTCCCTTCTTCTTCAGTGAAACCCTCTGGAAGTGAAAGGAAGTCTCCATTTTTATGGTTCTCTCCAACGGCTATCTCGAAGCCGTCGGTACGAGTCGGCATTTATGCGAACTCGAAAAGAGGATTACAAGTGAAGTGTGAAGTGGAGCAGGCGACTACTTCTCTTGTTCCGGCGAATCAGCGATGGATGTTCGACGAAGAAGAAGCTAATGGCCCTGTAATGATATTATCTCCCTCTTTGTTTTAGCATCTACGCTTTTGTTATTCACATCTCTGAAACTTGTGTGCTTAACCATACTTTTACAAAGTGTCGAACTTTTGCTCCTGATTGGAAATTTTCGTGGATTTTGTGTAAGTTTTGAAGTATGATTCGGTTTCTTGTTCCCCCCATTGAGACTTATTAGATAGCGAAGTTTTCATTTGACTCCATTTCTGTGTGTTTCTGCATCAAATTGACTTTAAGAGTTTATGTTTTTTCTTCTGGATTCGTTGAATAGGAAGTTTTTTGATGTTTGGTTGGAGAAAAGTTATTGAGAGTATACTATGGTTTACAGGACATCTGGAACACTACATGGTATCCAAAAGCTTCAGACCATGTGAACACGGATAAGCCCTGGTTTGTGGTTGATGCAACTGACAAAATTCTTGGTAGATTGGCTTCAACAATTGCTAATCACATCCGTGGGAAGAACCTTGCCTCCTACACTCCTAGTGTCGACATGGGAGCCTTTGTGATTGTGGTATGAGTTTCTTCAGCTATCTGTATAGAAGTTTGATATGATTTACTTATTTCTTGTCTAGATGGAGGAATCTGTGATCGGGTTTTAATGAGATTCACACTCAACAGGAAGATCTAAAGCGTTTATAACTTGGCACTTCTAATGCCTTTTTTGGTTGTATATAAATTTGATATGCTTTACTGATTTCTTGTCTAGATGGAGGAGTCTGTGATACTAGATTTACAATCAACAGGAAGATCTAAAGCCTTTATGTAGATGTTTGGGCAATTCTTATATAACTTGGCACTTCTAATGCTTATTTGGTTGTTTGGTTAAAGGTGAACGCTGAGAAAGTTGCTGTATCTGGAAAGAAGCGGAACCAAAAGCTGTACAGGAGGCATTCAGGACGACCTGGTGGTATGACAGTAGAAACATTTGATCAATTGCAGCAGAGAATTCCTGAAAGAATCGTTGAGCATGCTGTTCGTGGAATGCTTCCAAAGGGACGGGTTAGATAGACCATTCCTAGCTCTTTATTAGTCCATTTTTGACACTGAGCAATACGTTTTTCTTCGGTTTTATGGATTGAACTTTTGAACCACTTGATATTACTTTTACAGTGATTACACTAGTCTTTGAAATCTCTCTAACTTTGGTCTGACCGTTTTGTGGCAGCTTGGGAGAGCTCTGTTCAATCATCTGAAGGTGTACAAAGGCCCTGACCATCCCCACGAGGCTCAAAAGCCTCTTGATCTGCCTATCAGGGACAAGAGAATACAGTTGCAAAAATGAAAACATCACGGAACATTGACTAAGCTCCACTGTTCCATTATCACCAAGCGTAGAGAGTTTTTTCTTCTCGGTTCTCTGTAGTTTCTTCATCTCAAAACCAGAAGAGGCTTTACAGATTCTTGTTTTCGCTTTATCAACTCTGTTATGCTATAAAGCTTTCTAATGTGAAATATTTATAATTCGATTTTTGCTGCTGACTATCTTCTTCAACATAAGAAAGACGACATATAACCAATAACGAAACAAATTAGTGTAGAACACAATAAATTTTTCATATTAAGTTGGCTACCAAAACAACTACCATAAGCAACACCAATCTCTATCAACAAAAGCTTCCTCTTGACTTGGTAAGAAATCTTCTCAATGAGATTACAGATGCAAGAAAAGTCTAATACTTATGCCTTAATCGAGACATTACTTCAAAAGCTAGTAAGGAAAGACGATCTCTCTCTCCCGGAGATTACTGGTTTAGTAGCTTCTTTTCTTCTGCAGGAGCTTTTGCGGTTGCAAGAGAAAGCACACGAAATTGCAGCTGATAACGAAAACGATCCCAGAAGAGTCCAATTTTGTCTCCTGCCCTCAAACCTCTCCTGCGGACAAAATCATGGCGCCAACTACCCTTTAGACAATAGTTCTGTTTCGAAATCCATCTCATCAGAAACACCCGGTGCGAAGAGTCCGTTTCGTGGTCATGCACGTTAACCAGGATTCTATCGCCTTGCCTGAGTTTCTTTTGGTCATCTTCAGAGAGATATCTCAAAATGTGCTGTTCAACGTTGGATCTGCTCAGATAAAGTAGTCCGCAAGTAATTTCGGTCTTGTTCAGATTCTTCTTGATGATCCATGGATCCGTCGAGTCTCTGAATCGCGCCAGGTCTACTTTCACCTCCTCAATCTTTCTTGTTTGTTCTGTTAATTCTTCGTTTCTTGGAGCGTAATTAACATTGGGGTAATTAGGGTTTCCGCAAGGCCATGTCTCGTCGTATAAACAGAGGGTCGTGGAGATCAAAACCTTTTCAGGGTCTTTCAAGCAATTAGTCTTCTTCAATTCTTCATCTGGACTCGTCGAAAAAGCAGAGGAGAGAGGTATAGAAACTCCGAAGAGACGGAACTCCTCCGTTTTCTTGGATGGCACTCGTGGTTCTTGGCTCATATTCGTACGAATCTTCTTCGCCGGAGGTTTAGTTTCCTCAGAATCCATGAAACGGTACTCTTGAAGCGCTTGCGAACTACTGGTTCGTTCTCTCTTGTTCCCCATAGATAAAGTAGTATCGGAGATAGACTTCTCTGTTTCCTCTTGAATCGCTTGCGAAGTGCTTATTCTTGCTCTCTTCCTCGCCGGGGGTATAGTTACGTCGGAGATAGACATCTCTGTTTCTTTTTGAATCGCTTGCGAAGTACTTGTTCGTTCCCTCTTCTTCGCCGGAGATATTTTAGCTTCGAAGAGACGCAATCCCGTTTCCTTAGATGGCAAGACAGAAGAAGCTTGAGTGGTCGCACGCGGTTCTTGGCTCATATTAGTACGAATCTTCTTCGCTGGAGATACAGAAACGTCAGAGATAGACATCTCTGTTTCCTTGGAAGGCAATAAACAAGATTTTTTAGGGATCTCTCGCGATTCTTGGCTCATACTAGCTCGATTTTTTTCCGCCTGAGAGAGTTGACGCAATTTTAAAGAGAGACTTTGAAAGATGGGAGTAGTGTGATTAGTGAAGAGAGCTAATATATATTACTAGTTAAATAATTTCAGTACTAATTAATTAGTCATTACTAAATGGTTTTGGGCTGTTCAGAAAGTAAAAAATGGTTTGGGCCTTTTCTGGGCCTTTTCTCCGAATCTCATGAGTCATCACGTGAGTGGCACGGGATACAGTAGACCCTCGTCTCCGATCAGCTTCAATCAAATTTCCGATTTCAAAATACGTAAAAATCGAACCTTGCAGTGTAATCGGAATAGGGTTAATTGTTGAAATCTGAAGCTTAGGTTTGTAATTGGTTGAAGTATTAGTGTCTCGAGGTGGACTTTAATCAGTCCTGAGATTCGGAGGTGTGATATAAAATTGAACAATTTAGGTTATAATGGTTGATTAGCTCGATCCATTTGGTTTCAAGGAATTAACAAATGGCAGAGTCGAAACTTCTCGCTTTCATCAAATACTGCTAAAAAAAGGTGAATTGGTTTGACAATGCTTGTGCTCATCTACAGATAATGTGAAGCTCGTGTTCATATAATTATGTCTTCTTTTTTTTGGGTCATTTGGTTAAAGGTGAATGTTACTGAGAAAGTTGCAATATCTGGAAATAAGCAGAACGAAAATCTACAAAGGTAAGCATTAAATCAATTTGTTTGTGTACAAAGGTAAGCATCAAGTTGGCTACAAACATCTATCATATAAGCAATATCAATCACTGTTTCATCTGCAGAAGCTTTTACGAGAAAGCACGCTAAAATGAAGCTTAGAATCAGAGAGATCCCAGAAGAGTCCAATCTCCTCTCTTTCTCTCAAGCCTCTCCTTTTGATAAAGTTTGTATACCAACCATCCTTTAGAACATAGCTACGTTGGAATGCAAGTAACAGTTCTTGAGTTGTGTCTGTGTCATTGTCGTACACCTTAACCTTGAGACCAGGTTTACCTCGGTCTATCTTTTGGGCATCTTCTGGAGGGAGATGTTTCAGAATGTGCTCCTCAACGGACCTTCTTCCCAGAGTAAGTCGGCGGCAAGTAAGATAGTTGACATCGCTCTGTGTGAGTTCCTTCTTGATAGTCCAGTGTTGCTCCTCCTTTTCTTTTTGCTCTTTCGAGATTATCTTCATCTCCTCAATCTGCAGAAAGAAATCACAAATCCGTGTTCTCAGATTGAATTGATTGATGTTTTAAGTGGTTGCATTCAAAGTGAATTTCACTGATGACTTACCAGAGAAGAGCTTGTTGTAAATACAGACTGAACATTCAAGTTAGTACTACTTAGGTCGACAAACCCAGGGTTAGGGATCATCAGAAACTGGCCAGAGAATCTTTGTGAGCCAAGCGAAATGTAACTCTGGTATCTACTTGACAGATCATCTGCAAACACAAGAAGAAGTTAAAGGTGATTCAGAGAAAATATGAAGCATATTATTTATTTTCTAGCCATATCTTATAATATAAGAACCTCTGAGCATGCCACCAGAATTTTTCAGGTTTCCAGTGTTCATATCACTAGCTGTGACTGTGATGTTATTAATTTTGAGGTAATTTGGGTTTTGCCAGAAGCAATGACTCTTCGAGGCTTCGCCTGTGTTCATCGGAGACGGCTCTTCCGGTTTTTGGCTCATACTCGTATGACTCTTCTTCGCCGGAGATGCTGAGAGTCTGGAGAGAGTGATCTCCGTTTCATTTGATGGCAAGAAAGGATCTTTAGTTGTGGTCTTTCGCAGTTCTAGGCTAATACTCACTAGATTCTTCTTTCCCGGAGATATAGGAACGTCGGAGATAGAAATATCTGTTTCCTTGGATACCAAGAAAGATGACTCCTGCGGTTCTTGGCTTATATTCGTCCGACTCTTCTTCGTCGGATGTATAGGAACGTCGGAAAGAGACCTCATTGTTTCTTTGGATGTTAAGAAAGAAAGATCCGTTAGGGATCTCTCGCGCTTCTTCGTCGGAGATACACAGTAACTTCGGTGAGTTATCGCTGACACCATTTTAGAGAAAATCTGAAAGAGGATTGTGAGACTTGCGATTGACGGTACTCGTATAGACGTATTTAAATGATCTAATTTTTGTTTTTATGGTAAACTTAAACGCAATTTGGTCAGGATTTAGGATTTACACAGTGCCGAATTTTTCTGTTTCAGAATAAGAAAATTCATGTATGTTGACAGAAAGAGAAATTAAGTAAAATTTGTATATGAGTATTTAAATATTGTTATCCAAACCAAATCTAATGAATCTATAGTGGATCGTTTGGTACAGTAATTTCGTTTCGGATTTGACTTCTCGAATCGAATATTTTGGTTTGGTTCAGATTGGATCAGATGGATCGGTTTATCCAGATTGAACATCATTTATATTAAATTTCAAGATAAACAATAAAGAAATAACCTTTTCAATGTCATTAATAACCAAGAAAAAAAAAAAACACCTCACGAACTAGGTTAAATCAACTCAATCTAGTTTATCTATCGCTAAATAAAATGACGCATTCGGACGGAAAAGTGGAGTCTAGAGTCAGCACCCCAGAAGAGTCCAATCGTGTCTCCTTCCTTCAAACGTCTCCTCTTCACAAAATCTCTAATCCAGTCACCGTTGAAAATATAGCTTTGTGATGAATCGTGTTTCAAGAACATCAGGCTATGCTCAGTTTTCGATTCGTGGTCGTAAACTTTAACCTCGACTCCAATGGCTTTATGGATATTCTTTAGGGCATCTGCAGAGAAATGTATGTTGATGTGGTTCTCGGCGTCCTCTTTTCTCACCGTAAGTCGGGAATTTGTACCGACATCGCTAGCAAAAAGTTTCTTCGCCATGGTCCATGGTCCTGTAATTAGCACCTCCTCTTCTCTTTCTTCTTTCGGTAGAGATTTCTTCTTCTTATTCTTTTTAACACCTTTTTTCTTTATTCCTGCACAAGGAGCCTTAAAATAATGATTAGGGTTTCTTGAAATCGCAAGAGAGAGATCGACTGAGAATAAATCCTCTTTATGGTTCTTCAAGTCTTCAGCTGCATCTTTCGCCGGAGAACTAGGAACGTTGACGAGAGGCATCGCTGTTTCATTAGACTCCAGAGAGGGTCCGAAGAAGTGTAGAGTTAGGAATTCTATCTTCTCCTCTCGAGTCATCTCTTGATGTTCTTCGGCCATAACTCGCGTTTGATTCTTCTTCTTATTCTTCACCGGGGATATATAAGAACTTAGGATATAGAGAGGGACTCGAAAGACGGATTGTGAGAGAAAAAGTGATTATTGAGAGGAGTATATATATATAAGAATTACGTCGGCTTTGTATTGGATAGGTAAAATTCTAATCTGGTCAGGAAGTGTGAAGATGTAGTCTCTTCTCTAATCGGAAAAGGAAATTAAAAGCTCGAAATTTTGTTGATTATTGAGAGTAGTATATACATAGATGTACGTAGGTTTTGTATTGGATGGGTAAAATTCGAATCTGTTCAGGAAGTGTGAAAGTGTAGTCTCTTTCTCTAATCGGAAAAGGAAATTAAATGCAACAAAATTTAATCGAAATCAGTGATTTTTTAAAGTAAACCGAACCAAATTTGGATTTTTTAAGTAATTAAAACCTTAAATTTTGTTGACATGCAACAAATTTTAATCGAAATTAGTGATTTTTTAAAAGTAAACCGAACCAAATTTGGATTTGTTAAAAGTAAACCCACTCAAGAGTAAGGAAATAAATAGCAATTAGAAGATAGTTTTGGGCCTTTAGCGGCCCAAACAAAAAAAGTAGCTACATCACGTGAGTGGCACAGGCCTACAGCAGATTCACAGAACCACATCGATGAAAAATTCCGTTTCCTTAAAGAGCGCCGCGATAGAGAACTGGCGGGAAATCTAACCATTTCCTCAAAGAAAAACCTCCCAAATCTGAGAATCGGAAAAGATGACCCACACCGAAACCCTAAATGTTCTCGATGAAATCGAGTCTCTTGTCTCCGATCAGCTTCAAGTGGTAATTTTTGATTTCTTTGTTTATTTCTCGATTCCTTAAATTTTTCTGGTTAGGGTTCTCCGATTTCCACTCCAGTGACTTTTGAAAATTGTCAAAACTCGTTTATCGCTCCTTGCAACCTAATCGAAATAGGTTTAATTTTCTAATTCTGAAGCTTTTGTTTGTATTTTGCTGTTGTATTAGTCTCGCTGTTGGCTTTAATCAGTCATGAGAAGATTAGGAGGCGTGATGTAAAATTGAGTAAATTTGGGTTATAATTACTTATCCGCTTAATCCATTTGGTTTCAGGTATCTTACAAATGGCTGAGTCGGAATTTCTCGCTTTCATCAAAAACTGCCAAAGGGTACAATTTTTTTCCCCCATTGAGAGTTCACTAAATTTTGGCTACTGCAGATTTTTTAAACCAGGAATCGTTTGTTATTATTAGGTTGCTTAAGGATTTTGTCGAGAAACATGGCAAGGGTTTGGAAGTTGTATATACTGTGTCCGGGTGGCTAAAGAACAAGCCTTCCGATTATCACACAATGTTTGTATCTAGTTCCAAACTTCCAGGTCACATGCTCATTCGTCGACCTGTTTACTCTTTGTTTGGGCTCTTTTGCAAGTTTCCACTGTTAGTAGTACTGTGTTTATCACATACTATTCTTATAAATCTACGAATTTGGTTAGGTTTGACTTCTGGTTCACCAGACAATTTATATTGATTGGACTCTTCATGGTCATTACTTCTATGCAGAAGTGGAGAAAGAGTTCAAAGGAACATATTTAGTTCATATCTATAGTGTTCAAGCTAGTATTCCAATGGATCCAGCAGCCATATGGAACGCTGAGTTTGTACAAGCAGAAGAACTCTTCAGGCAGCCTTCTGCCACTGACAATTGCTTGAGAGACAACCGGTACACCTCTTCTGTTATTGCATGAAAGTTTTCCAGTTCTGTTAACTAGCCTTGCCCATTCTAACTAGATAGGTCTGACTTTTATAACAGGTTTTGTGCCTTGTCCAATTCTTTTGTAAAGCGTATTGTAGAGGGAACCACTGAAAATGTTATGGCCCGACGAACTGAGAGTGTGGGAACAACAGTACAATCTAAAAGTAGTTTTCAAAAGGGTACAGTGCTGTCAAACCAGGGAAAGAGATTTCAGAACTCAAGCCTTAATGCTGGCCATCAGGCTAACAGTGAAACTAATGCTACTCCAGCTCAAAATCAGTCTGCGAAATCCTCTTCGAATAAAGAAAAATCTTTTCCTGTGCCCGCTAATAAAAAGAATGGACAGGGCGAAAAGAGTGTCACTGGAACTGGTGGTTTGTTGAAAAATATGTGGGGTCGTGTGCCTGTGAAAACAGAAGATGATTCTACAACAGTAGAGGTCAAAAGTCATATTGCTGATCATTCGGGTTTGTTTTCTAATCTATCCACTCCACTTGTCTTTCGAGTATTTATGTGAAGCATTTATTCCTTCCTTAGGTACAATCAATGGCTGTGGCTTATTTAGTTTCTGTTTTTGTTCCTCTATAAAATGTTCTGTATTTGGTGCAGAAGCCCCAAAACCTTCTCATGATGCCAACAATAAGGGAGGCAGCGATGATGAAGCTCGAGATGTCAATTTCAAGAGAGCGCCTAAAAATGATAACAGAAAAAGGAAGGTGATATTTGATTTTTCAGATGACGAGTTTGAAGATGTTATCAGCTTAGTATCTCCTAGTAGTCCAAAGGTTAATTCACTTCCAGATGTTGAACTCAGTTCCAAAGATTCAGGTCCAGAGAAGCATGATGCAGGTGTTTCTGATGAACCAGAGGTCAGCGAAGAAGACAGGCAAAAAACTGCTTCTATTGATGCTTCTACTACTTCATCAATGGAGAAGATCCAGGGAATTGGTTCTGAAGCTCAAGCGAATCCCTCAAAGGGAAGAATTACTGCTCCTAGTTCACCGAAAAGGAAAAAGGTGTTGAAGTCACGGATTGATGATCGTGGGAGAGAAGGTATACTCTCTCACACGCTTAAGCATCCAATATCTTGCTAAGTAGTAACAAATAGAAACACACATATGCACTACTTAGCCAAGAGCTGGCTAAATGCGAGCCATGATTTAGAAATGTCAAATGTCTCTGACTTATACAATCCTCTTTTGACTTTATATAGTAACTGAGGTCGTTTGGGAGGAGACAGAAACAAATGCAAAGAAGAAAGAGGAGACTGATACAAGCAAGAAGTTAAATGATGGGAAAAGTGCAAATACTGTTAACAGGTATGTTTTGGGAGATGATCTATAAGAGCACTTGAACACAGTGAAACCCGATTCATACAAATCATAAAGCATCAAAATCTGAGTTTGTTAGTTGTTACAGGGCGGTTGCACAGAAGAAGAGCCCGGCCATGGGAAATGCGGCAGCGACAAAAGCAGGAAGCAAGAAAGGCGGAAACGTGAAAGATCATAAGCAAGGGAATATAATGTCGTTCTTCAAGAGAGTTTAAAATCATTTCTCTGTATTTGTTGCTTGTTAACTTTGATTGTTCAGAACATGGATTCATCTGATTATATGTTTTGATCTGTATTTCTTAAAAAAAACTATTGAGCCGTTTATGATATTCTTATCAACGTGTCAGGATATAAATATTTCAGGTCGAGTCTATAGTTTTCGAGTGAATCAAGGACTAGCCAACAATCTAGCTGGCTTGTTTAAACATAAAAAAAGGAGTCGGCCCCACTCTGAGAGGTAAGCTTATGTTGACAGTGGCTTAATAATATACATATCCAGGTTTTTGTCAGAAATGAATAATTTAGGAAGAAGGTGGATTGGTTATGGAAAAGAGTGTGCGTGGAATTCAATGAGCGATCAACGAGGCAGAATCAGATGATCGAGAATTGCTTATATAAAGAAAAGCTGAATCGTAATTCTTACTCACTTCACTCACTCTCTCTGTCTCATCATCATCTACCTTCATCTTGTTTTCGAGATGTGGAATTACATGTGTTTACCGTTTTTACTTTTGGTTTGGAACGATATAGGTGTGGCCAAGGCTTCCGAATCGATTCTCCTCCCTAGTCAAACTGGAGTTGACGATTCTCGGAGTCTTGTTTGTTCTTCGCCGGATCCGAACCTTAACTACAGGCCGGTCATCGGTATCTTGAGCCACCCTGGTGATGGCGCATCGGGTCGGTTAACTAATGATACGAGCTCGACGTACATCGCGGCTTCGTATGTGAAGTTCGCCGAGGCAGGTGGAGCACGTGTCATCCCACTCATTTATAACGAGCCTGAAGAACTACTCTTCCAGGTCTTTCTGATTTATGTCAAATTTAATTAGGTTTCTAATCTTTGCTTTGGCTTATTGGTGAATTGCATTTTGGATCTACAGAAGCTAGAACTGGTCAACGGTTTGATATTTACTGGTGGTTGGGCTAAAAAATATGAATATTTCGATATCGTCAAAAAAATCTTCAATGTAAGTTGTCATCATTGGATACTTATCTGTTTGGTTTCATGTTAGTTGATTGTTTCCTTGCTTCTAACAGAAAGCTTTGGAGAGAAATGATGCTGGAGAGCATTTTCCAGTGTATGGCATTTGCCTCGGATTCGAGCTTATGTCAATTATCATAAGTCAGGTGACTTCTCTCTTCTTTCCTTCTGTAGAAACTCTTGTTTGCTCAGTTGATCATCAGATTTGTAAAGCTATAAATTTAAGTCTTTCTCTGAGTACTGGAATCTCTGTATAAGTAAAGAATCTTCCTTCCCCCCTTCACGCTGTCTCATTGGTAGACGGAGAGCTATAAACTACAATTTTCATGAATCAGGATCTAAAATCTCTCAAATCCTTGTCATTGGTAACAGAACAGAGACATTCTTGAAAGATTTGATGCTGAAGATAATGCATCAAGTCTCCAGTTTTTTCAAAATGTTAATATCCAAGGAACTTTATTCCAAAGGTGCATAGCTTTTTCATTTTTCATGATGCTTTTAGTTTTCCAGTTATATATTAAGACCACACGTTTATTCCATACATAATTGTAATGTGTCTTATTTGCAGATTTCCTCCAGAGTTGTTGAAAAAACTCAGTACAGATTGTTTGGTTATGCAGAAACATAAGGTTAGTATTGCATTCTTTAAAGCGAGCAATTAGACATTAAGTCTGCTTTAGTTGTTGCTCTTGCTGAGTCGCTGATACGAAATGTTACTATTTTCCAGTATGGTATCACACCAGAAAACTTTCAAGGCAATCCTGCTTTGTCTAGTTTCTTTGAAATCCTTACAACATGCATTGATGAAAACAGCAAGGTAATATAAAAGGATATGAATTCCAGAATCTCAAGTTACTATGAACGGGATCTAAATATACTTCTTATGCAGACTTATGTTTCAACTGTTAAAGCAAAGAGATACCCAATAACTGGCTTTCAGTGGCATCCTGAGGTAAACTGACCAATTTAACTTGTCTCTAATCCTATTCTCAGTGTGGACTGCTTTTATTTTAGAAATACAAAAACAAAGCTCTTTATGCAATCAATTCTCTGTAGAAAAATGCATTTGAATGGGGATCATCTGCAATTCCACACTCTGAAGATGCAATTGAGGTGACACAGCATGCTGCAAGTTACTTAGTCAGGTAACATCTCTTATCAAGTTTACTAACAACATTTTTGCACTTGTGTCTCATGGATTGCGGTTTGAATGCTGGTGTAGTGAAGCTAGGAAGTCATCGAACAGACCGGAATCTAAGAAAGTGCTGAGCAACCTCATATACAACTACAAGCCTACATACTGTGGATATGCAGGGTAAAGTCACTCGGATCATCTTTACACAATTCTCTTGTTTTGTTTTTTTCTGTTGTTGTATCATGATTCTTTGTATCACATATTTTTCAGGAGGGGTTATGACGAGGTCTACATATTCACACAACCACGATCACGTTTCTAAGAATCTTCTCCTGTTTATTCAAGTAAACAAATCATATGTGCAAAGTTCTTTAATCTCAACGTTTGTAACTCTGATTTCAGTTTTGGGAGCTCATTGTTTCGCTCGCCTCCATGATTTCCCTTTTAGTGTTGTTGATTACTATTACTTGATATAACGAAATTGGATACATGACTTTTGAGATTGATAACTACTATTTGATATAACGAAATTGGATACATGACTTTTGAGATTGATTACTAATATTTGATATTAACAAAATCACATTAAATTTTATTTACGAGAAAAACATATTGAACCTATAGCACCTCTAACGGACCAAAGAAAATTCTAAGATCGGGATGCTAAGTTTGGTTTGTTTTTACCGTTTTAAAATTTAATACTTAAGTTTGAAAATCCGAAAAAAATATTTTATAGAAAAATAATCATAAATATTAAATTTTATTTACGTGAAAAACATATTGAACATATAACACCTCTAACGGACCATAGAAAATTCTAAAGACACGATGCTAAGTTTGGTTTGTTTTTACTGTTTTAAAATGTAATATTTTAAGTTTGAAAATCCAAAAAATACTTTATAGAAAAATAATCATAAATATTAAAATTTATTTACGTGAAAATATATTGAACCTATAACACCTCTAATGGACCAAAATTTTTTTTAAGGACGGAATGCTAAGTTCGGTTTGTTTTTACAGTTTTAAAATTTAATACTTAAGTTTGAAAATCCGAAAAAATACTTTATAGAAAAATAATCATAAATATTAAATTTTATTTATGTGAAAAACATATTGAACCTATAACACCTCTAATGGACCAAAAAAAATTATAAGGACGAGATGTTAAGTTCGGTTTGTTTTTCCCTTTTAAAATTTAACACTTAAGTTTGAAAATCCGAAAAAATATTTTATTGAAAAATAATCATAAATATTAAATTTTATTTACGTGAAAAACATATTGAACATATAACACCTCTAACGGACTAAAAAAATTCTAAAAACGGGATGCCAAGTTTGGTTTGTTTTTACCGTTTTAAAATTTTAAGCTTAAGTTTGAAAATCCGAAAAAATACTTTATAGAAAAATAATCTTAAATATTAAATTTTATTTACGTGAAAAACATATTGACCCTATAACACCTCTAACAGAACAAAGACAATTCTAAGGACGGGATGCTATGTTCAGTTTGTTTTTACCGTTTTAAAATTTATTACTTAAGTTTGAAAATCCGAAAAAATACTTAATAGAAAATAATCATAAATATTAAATTTTATTTACGTAAAAACATATTGAACATATAATTCCTCTAACAGACCAAAACAAATTCTAAGGACGGGATGCAACGTTTGGTTTGTTTTTATCGTTTTAAAATTTAACATTTAAGTTTGAAAAACAAAAAAAATGAGTATTTTATATACTTAAAACCTTAAAATTTAGTTTATTTATAAAACCTTAAAATCCGAAAAATAAAGAATTAGTTATAAGTATAGTTTGTGAAAAGCAGTATAGAGTTCGTTACCAAATATATGATGTCCTCTGAAACCGAGTAGTGATGAGAGCTGCAACCACTCATAACTTGACGATTGGAACCTGCAGTAAGAAGAAAACGATATGTTAATTAACAAAGAGAGTGATAACAGAGACATCTGAAGTTATAATTCCCAAAACAATATTTGATAAAACATAAATTTTGTATTCTCTTACTTGAAAAAAAAGCTTCAGTTAAGAACTGTGACAAATCAATAAAAACCGATATATGCCCAAACTGAGTATACAGATTCAAGACGCTACTCTACAAACAAGTTACCAATTATAGATAAAGTTAAAAAAAATTCTTGAGTTTGGTAGATCATATTCGTAAAACAATAAGAACCCTAGAGTGGCCAAAGATCATGAAACGCAAAAGAATAAGAAAACAAAAAGAATAAGAAAACAAAAAGAAAGGATTATTTACCTCTAGAACGGCGGCGAGATCTTTGACTCGAATTGAAATTGATATCGATTTGATCAAACGCAAGACCTTTCTCGAGTTACGATTCTGACGGCGTTGGTACTGATAGTCTCTTGACGTCTTGTTAGATCAACTGCTTGACGTCTCTGTAAGAGAGATTCTATTCGCAGAGCTTACTCCAAGAAGAAAACATGTATTAGGAAAAAAAAAAGAAAAAAGAGGAGCATTATGATTTGTAAGCAAGAGGAGATTAGTATTTATAAAAACGAAAAAATAGAAAAACGAATGAGAATTACAATTTTACCCCTTGATATTTATCGTTTTAAAATTTAAACAAGCCTATGAAACGGCAGCGGTTAATAATATATATTGGAGTGGGCTCAAAGCCCAATATGATGTTACGAGATTAATTCTCTAATCTACTTCCGGTCGAGTTTTATCGGGTAGGTAATTTCACCAAACGGGCCCACTCTAAGAGGCACCGAGTGCACTAGTGACACGTGACAGACTGACAGTGGCTAAATAAATATATATTACAATTTAAAAATAATTCGTTTTATTTTTTGTCTTAAATTAGTTGGGAATGGATGACTCGCGAATTATTGACACGAAAGATCTGCAAAATGATTGATATGAAATTAAAAAGCTAAAATCGTGAACTACCTCCACCGTCCCTTGGCGCCATTTTTATCCTCTGAGATGTGTAGATTCTACTTCTTCTTACCGTTCATGCTCTTTCATATTAGCGTGGCGAGCTCTGCCGAATCAATTCCGTCGATTTTCGTCCCAAGTCAAATCGGAGTTGACGATTCCCGCGCATTTGATCATCGGAGTAGTTCTGTATGCTCCGCGCCGGATCCGAGCCTCAACTACAAGCCGGTCATCGGGATTCTGACCCACCCTGGCGACGGCAGATGGGACGCTCGTCGTCACTCTCTGAGCTACGAGACTAACATATCGTACATCGCAGCTTCGTATGTAAAATTGGCTGAGACAGGTGGAGCTCGTGTGATTCCGC
Organism: Cardamine occulta; assembly: GCA_028015245.1. Lineage (NCBI taxonomy): Eukaryota > Viridiplantae > Streptophyta > Magnoliopsida > Brassicales > Brassicaceae > Cardamine > Cardamine occulta. Next base: position 21,430,749 of record CM051366.1, read on the forward strand.
TAATTTACAACGAGCCTGAAGAACTCTTGTTTCAGGTTACTCTGATTTTAGCTCTTATCGATTCTAGACTAACATATCGTACATCGCAATGTTCGTTTTGGCTATTGTTTGCCAAAATTAGTCCATGTTCATCGTAGTGAATTACATTTTGTAATTGCAGAAGCTAGAACTAGTAAATGGTGTGATATTCACTGGTGGTTGGGCTAAAACGGGATTGTATTACGATATTGTGAAAAAAATCTTCAACGTAAGTTCTCATTATTCAACACTATCTGTTGCTTTCATGTTAGCTGAACATTTTATCCTTTAGTGTCGTACAATATTTCAATGTAATAATATTTTGAAATCCTTATGTTTCTCACAGAAAGTTTTGGAGAAGAACGATGCTGGAGAACATTTTCCGGTGTATGCCATGTGCCTCGGATTCGAGATTTTGTCAATGATTATAAGTCAGGTAACTCTTTGGTTTCTTGCTTATCAGATTAACTCTTGTTTCTCAATGCTTAATGCTCAACTAACTTCCATATCTGTAAAGCTATAAATTTAAGTGATGAGCATTTCTGGTTCCACACTGCCTTATAGACAGTTAGAGGAGCTTTTAAGCTACACAAACTACAGTTTTCAAGAATCTTGAGCTGAGACGGATATACAGTTTCCATTCTAAATTTCTAACGATTTAGTGTTTGTAAGTTGTAACAGAACCGAGACATTCTTGAAAGGTTTAACGCAGTAAATTATCCATCAAGTCTCCAGTTTTTTGAAAATGTTAATATTGAAGCAACCGTATTTCAAAGGTGCATATAGCTATGCTTTCAGCTTTTCAATGATCCAAATAACAATATATAATTGTATTGTTTCATATTTGCAGATTTCCGCCAGAGCTGTTGAAAAAACTCAGTACAGACTGTTTGGTTATGCAGAACCACTATGTTAGTATTGCACAAGCCCTCTAATTTTTGCAGAATATGAAATATAGCTCTCACCTTTTTGTTGCTTAAATGTGCTTTGATTGCTGTTTTCTTCTTCTACTTTCTTTATCTATATACAGTTAAATACATTGCTCTTTGTTACTTTTCTGAAATGAAAATCTTAATATTTTCCAGTTTGGTATCTCACCAGACGACTTTCAAGGCGATCCTTCTCTGTCTAGTTTCTTCGATATTCTCACAACCAGTGCTGATAAAGATAGAAAGGTAAAATTAATATGATTATAAAAACTCCAGAACATGACAGTTTCAATGAACGGATTTATTCATCTTCTCGTTCCAGACTTATGTTTCAACTATTCAATCAAAACGATACCCTGTGACTGCCTTCCAGTGGCATCCAGAGGTATTAATTACTAATAACCTTGTGCTATATAAATTTATGTTATACTTCTGGATAGCTTTTTCTAAGAAAGATCCCTTATAACATACTTTGCAGAAGAATGCATTCGAATGGGGATCATCCGAAATTCCACACTCTGAGGAAGCAATTCAGGTGACTCAGCACGCTGCAAATTATCTAGTCAGGTTAGTTCTGTATTTGATCAATGTAGGAAGATTCAGTAGACTTATGTAGTTGTCTAATTTCGTAATTGAATTTCGGTGCAGTGAAGCTAGGAAATCAATGAACAGACCATCTTCTGAGAAAGTGCTGAGCAATCTCATCTATAACTACAAGCCTACGTACTCTGGATACAAAGGGTAGAAAAAGCCACTTCACTCTTTACTCTAATCCTTACAATTTGCTTTATGTTTAAACACTGTCTCGTTGTTTTGCAGGAGTGGTGACGACGAGGTTTACATTTTCATGTAACAAAGATATCTTTGCTAAGATCAAGTGTAATGGGTTTGCCTGTAAATTGTGATATAAAAAAATTGAAAAGTCCCTTGTCATTAGGCAACATTTAAGTCATTTTATATTTCATCAGCAATCGTACTGGCCCAGTATCTTCATTTTAATTGGGCTAGTAGTAAATAGGCCCCACACTAAAATACGTATATAAAATTCATAACACGTGGACGGTGGAGATTAGGTAGTGTATTTGAATAAGAGAATTGGACAAACTTGGAAATATGAAAAACCCAAAATCGTGAAATTCACATTTCGTCTCATATCTTCCTCTTCCTCTGAGATGTGGAGCTACGTTTGGTTACCATTGGTACTAACCGTCATAATGGCGAAGGATTCCCTTATAATGGCGGAGGCCACCGATTCGCCTGCCAAGATTCTCCTCCCTACTCAAGCCGGAGTTGATAATTCTCGGAGTTCTGTATGCTCCGTGCCGAATCCGAACCTAAACTACAAGCCAGTTATCGGGATCCTGAGCCATCCTGGCGACGGCGCGTCGGGTCGGTTGAACAATGATACGAACGCGTCGTACATCGCGGCGTCGTATTTGAAATTAGCTGAGGCTGGTGGAGCACGCGTGATCCCACTCATCTATAACGAGCCCGAAGAACTGCTCTTCAAGGTTGCTCTAATTTAGCTCAACCGATTCTCCAATCTTTACAAGTTTCTCTCGACTCGAATTTGGCTGCAATGAGTTGGAAATATCAAACTATAATTAGGTTTTAGATGTTATTATGTTTGTTTTGGGTTAAGAATTGGATTGCTTCCTGATTTCTTTTTCCAATTCATCTTGGTCAATGTCCACTGCAGAAGCTAAGATTGGTCAACGGTGTGATATTCACTGGTGGTTGGGCTAAAGAAGGATTGTATTATGAAATCGTTAAGAAAATCTTCAGTGTAAGCTGAACAATAGATGAATTATTTTGTGTGTTGGACAATCGAATTCCGATTCAATGTTCTTATTGGTATTTCTATTATCCGCACAGAAAGTTTTAGAAAAAAATGATGCTGGAGAGCATTTCCCGTTATATGCTATTTGCCTCGGATTTGAGCTCTTGACGATGATCATAAGTCAGGTGACGTTTTATTCATGCTTCTCAACTTTTGTAGCTCAATTAGCTTATGTATTGGTTAAGCTATGAAGTTAATTCCTTCTAGATTTTGTGAAGTTTCACACCATCTGAATACTGGAATCTGTATTAGTTAAGAACCTTCCTTCCTTCACGCTGTCTAATAGACAAGCAGCGAGATTTAAACTAACCCTTTCATATACTATAGACTATGAAGTAGATTTTGAAATCAGTATGCTCCATTCAATATCTCTAATCCCTGCCTTTGTAACAGAACACAGACATTCTTGAAAAAGTTGATGCAAAAAATTCTGCATCAAGTCTTCAATTTGTTGAAAATGTTAATATAAAAGGAACCATATTCCAAAGGTGCGTATTGCTTTTCATGATGTATATATATATACTAATTCCCTGTGTTTTGCGAAAAAGTTTCGTATGTTATTGCAATGTCTCATAGTGCAGATTTCCTCCAGAGCTGTTGGAAAAACTCAGTACAGATTGTTTGGTTATGCAGAACCATCAGGTTAGTATCTGAAACCTCTAACTTGCGTTACAGTTATACCTTGGAATATAGTTCTCACCATTTTTGTGGCTTAGAATACTTATACAGGGAGCAATATGACATTAAAGATGAGTTGATTGTTGTTCGCATCTTATAGTTTTGTTTACCACTATTGTTAGGAAATTTTGTTTTTGACATTTCTAATTTCTTGTTCATGAATGGTTATTATCGGCATTCTATCTGCTTGCTGAATACAAGTTGTCATGATTTTTCAGTATGGTATCTCACCAGGCAGCTTTGAAGGCAATATTGCTCTGTCTAATTTCTTTAATATCGTCACAACATGCATTGATGGCCACAGCAAGGTATTATTACGTTTCCAAGAACCATAAAGATCTAAATAGATGCCAGAGCCTGACCTCATAATACGAATCAAATTTTGTTATATATTTACAGGCTTATGTTTCAACGGTTCAATCAAAAAACTATCCTGTAACTGGCTTTCAGTGGCATCCTGAGGTATATACTCACTAGTTAACTTACGTCTCTCTTTTAGTCTTTTCGTGCCTAGGCTGAATAATCTGTGTGGTCTATTGCGTTATCCTATCATTTATGGTACATTGGTGTACAGCTTTTATAAAAGAAAAGCTCCATACAATACTCTGCAGAAAAATGCATTCGAATGGGGATCATCCGAAATTCCACACTCTGAGGATGCGATCCAGGTGACTCAGCTCGCTGCAAATTACCTAGTCAGGTTAGTTCTGTATTTATTGTTTTAAGCATTGATAAGAGATTGTATTAACTCTGATTGCTACATTAGGAAAGTAGTAAACATTAGAATCTCTATAAATAAGGGTTAGCTAGATCATCCAGTTGTTTCTCACGGATGGCACAAGAACACTCGGTAATCGAAGATGGGAGCTCCATAGATCTTGTTATAGAGTTCCATGGATCATCTGCTCTGATACCAAAATGATACGTTCCAAACTTGAATCCGATCAAGTCAAGAACATAACCCCAAAACACTAAGCTTTAAACCCGATTAAAGCCAAAGACAAAACAAGAACAAGTTATTTCAATTTCCTATATCCCCTTTGTTTTAGAAATCGTTGAAGTTTAAATACAATAAGAGAAAGAAACTAACCACTAAACCTATAACTAAGAATGTGGAGAAGTGGGTTACAATCCCATTAATTTAGGAGTGATTATGTTCTCATCAGTGTGTAGCAGTTTCTAACGGATCGAGTTTGAATGTGGCGCAGTGAAGCTAGGAAGTCACTGAACAGACCGGAGTCTGAGAAAGTACTTAGCAACCTCATATACAACTACAAGCCTACATACTGTGGATACGCAGGGTAAAGCCACTCGGATCATCTTTACTCAATTCTCTCTTTGTCTTCTTTTTTTTTTCCATTTCTTTTCTGTATGTTCTAACGATTCTTGGGATTATTATCTTAATATGGTATCTTCTGCAGGAAGGGTTACGACGAAGTTTACATTTTCACACAACAAAGATCCCTTCTCTAAGAACGTCCGCTCTCTTGTGTTTGTTCAGGTGAACCAGTGAAATATGTTTCTTCAACCATGTACTAATCTGTGAACTTTATGTAACTCTGATGTCTCTATGGGCCTTATAGCTTGTGTTTGTGAAGTGTATTTATTGTCATCATGACAAATCAAAGACTCTTATACGCCTCTCTATGTAATGTATACATGCATAGAAAAGTTAAAATCTTATATATACATATGTACATGTTTAATTAATGTGAGATGTTTCGTTATAATTAGAATTATAAAGATTCAATTTGTTTCTATTTCATACCAATGGTAACCTGTATTTTTTAATCTAGAATTTACAGTTTCTTTATTTGTTACATAAATGAGCAATACAGAACAATAGAAAATAGTTTTTATACGATTATAGTACTAAAAATAATAATCAAATAACCAATAAGACAACAATCACCCTCTATTTAGAAAATTTATTAAATCAATATATTTTTTGGGCTTAGCCGTTGAATATATCTACATATGTTGGGCTCAATAAAATTTCAATAGCCTGATAACAGATTAACTGTCTTCGTTGCCAACCGGCAATTGAAATTCCGAGTAGCAAACTTGCCGGTTTATTTCTTAATTGGTGTCCCCATCTAATCGTACCGAATCATACCAACGAAATTCGACTGTTCTTCTTCGCTTTGCACTGCGTTCACTCTCTCGATGAATTCCTCCAAACAAGCTTCTTCGATTTCCCTCTTATACAAATCGTGTGGTCTCGTATCTAATTGTAAGTTCTCTTCCTTTTCGAAGTCTTATTTCGATCTCAGTTACATCGTTCTTAGGAGAAATTTAGTAAAGAGATTGATAAACCCTAACTGTTCCGTCCTATCGTTAAAACTTTCCTAGATTAGTGGAGATTACTGTTTTAGAGCCTGATGCTTGGGAAATGAAACCTAGTTATGTGCGTTGAGCTGGTATAGAAACATTGTATGCTTTTCAAGTTCTTAATTTCAATTGATTGTGATTCGATCTATTGAAGGGAGAGAAGTTTGAAGCTAGCTTGCATTTCTTGGGAAGAGGCATAAATGGGGAAGATAATGGAATGGACAGCAAGATCTGATCATTTGGGAGGAATTCCAAGGAAAACTGTGATAATGGCTGTTAGTGCGTGTGCAAAAGCAGTAGCAAATGTTTGCAACAAAACCACAGTTCACAATGCAGATACTCTTATGAATCTTGTCCGGTCTCGACCATCTGGTGTTCCTCTCATCACTGTTAGTAATCACATGTCGACGTTAGTTAATAATATTAAAACCTCAATAGTATGATCTTTTCTTAAAGTCATTCTTTCCACTCTCTTGTGTTTAGATGTTGATCTATCTTCTTTGTATTGCGTCTCTTGTTAACAGTTTGGATGATCCAGTCATGTGGGGTGCGTTCAAGGGTCTCCTTTCCTTTGATCCAGAATTGGCTCGATGGGTTCTTGCTGCAGAGGACATATGTTTCAAGAACCCGATTTTCTCATACATCTTCCGCACTGGTATGTCACTTATTTTTGTTGCTTCTTCTCAGGTGAAAGACTGTTATTAGATTGTTGTTCTTGTTTTTGGATGGATTTGGACTTATGTCGAATTGCTGACAAATTTTTAGTAGATTTGGTGGTTGTCTTCTTAACAAAATAGGATTTTCTCATGATGAATGTTATTTGATTTCTTTTGACCAGGAAAATGTATACCTATTACTAGAGGTGGTGGAATCTACCAAGAACACATGATTGAAGCTCTCCAGCGATTAAAAGATGGATCTTGGGTATTTATCTTCAATTTAACAAATACTGCAGGTTTTTTTCAGGCCTTTTCTGAACTCTAACCTTTGAATTTAACCATGACTAGTAGCTGCATACCTTTCCAGAGGGCAAGGTGTTTCAAGAAGATGTTCCTATAAGACGACTTAAATGGGGAACTGCAAGCCTCATCGCTCGTTGCCCAGTTACCCCAATCGTCTTGCCAATTATTCACCGTGGTTTTGAGGAGGTAATATGTCTTATCTTTTCCAGGTCCATCTTAGACTGCTTAACTCAACAATCTTTTAAACGCTTATAGCTAAATACCTGTGGGGATGGGAATAAGTCATGAACTATACATCCATGTTCCAAAATTTTCTTTGATAGTATTATGTTTTCATTCCAAGGCACTTACTACATTGTTCTAACGACTTAGATGATGCCGGAGAACTCATTCTATGGAAGAAGGCCACTGCTACCGCTGTGCAACAAAAACCTTAAAGTTGTGGTTGGTGAACCAATTGAGTTTGATCTTCCCATGATGGTTGAGACCGTTGTCTCAGCCTCCCACCATGAAACGACTCCTCTTCAAGATGCAAAATGGCCTGTCCTTACTTCAGCAGGCCGAGAGCTAGACGAGACTGCTCAGAGATGCCTCTACACAGCTCTCTCCGGAAAGATTCGAACCTCATTGGAAACATTGAGACTCTTAGCCAAGAGGTTGTGATCAGAATCCGGTTTAGATCCGAAAGGAAATCATTGATTTGTTTTATTTAATTTCCAAACCTGAGTACTTTCTACAATTGATAATAATAATGAGATCCTAACAACTTAAATTCCAAATTCAGTGAAAACTAAAACTAAAATGTGACAAGAATTGGATATAATCCTCAACAAAACCTGACATTTGTGTACGTCGAAAACAGTACGCAAATAAATATTTCGAACTTATATGTTAAAATATTATAGGCTTTGTACTTTTGAAATCTCGGTAGAAGAATAAATAAATTGGTTAATTTTTTAATGTAAAAGACCGTTATTTGTGTGTTGTCTGTAACGCCTATGACCTGGCCAGTTCTGTCTCTCTGCTAATGATGTTCGACAGAAACAGCATTGAACGACCAGTTTGAACAGAGAGAAGGTTCTGATAAGAGACAACGTGAGTGGCACCACATACGCAGCGGCCACGTGAGACTATCGAGCCACCGATGCGGCGAGTGGTGCTTACGCGAATGGTAAAAGAAAACAGTTTCTGCATGGGCCCTACATGGTCACGCCGGGACGCACTATCACGTGAAAAGAACCTTCCAAGGTCAGCAAAAACGGTCTCGTGGCATTTTCGTAAATCAGGTTGCGTTTTAGGGGTAAAAGCTAGTTCTTGCACGTGATAATGGAGCTTGAAGTGTGGCAAATTGGTAAATTAAGTAGAAATCGCGGGGTAAAGGTATATGCTCCCACGTGCTAAGTCCGGAGAACGCGAGTAACCTCATGTAGTGGCAACTTCGTAAATATAGGGTCAAATCTCGGGTAAAAAAGGTAGTACAAAATACTATCTGTGTTTGTTTAACTCCTCTTCTCTGGCACGATAGTAATTAGCTTCAGCTCCTTCATCTTCTTCTCAAATTCCCGGGTTTTTTTTTTCTTCCTCCGATCACCGGAAAAGTTACCACTGCCGAATTCTCCGAGCATCTTGATCTTCCGCGTTCATCTTAATTCTTTTTTGTTTCCCTCAGTTTTAGAAAGTGAACTTTTAGCCAACAATTTACTGCAATTGTTTCCACCATTTTTGTTTTCCTCTAGATTATCTCCGTCGAATCAGCTTACGTGAGAAAATTTATCTCCGACGGAAAATCCAAGTTGCTAATCTAATCTAAAGCTGATCGGAGATTGGAAAGTGCACGCAGCATCGATTCGTTTGTTCTATTGATGCCAGATCTGATATATTCCTTCAACGGAAGATTCAAGTTCTTTCCCAGTTTGAATATAGCTTGAAGTTCGCTGCGAATTGTCACTTTGATCTGCCAAAAGAACAGAAAGTTTCAGAGGAGGAGACGAGAGTGATGACGTCGGGGACGAGAATGCCTACATGGAGGGAGAGAGAGAACAATAAGAGGAGAGAAAGACGACGGAGAGCAATAGCAGCGAAGATCTTCACCGGATTGAGATTGTACGGGAACTACGAGCTGCCTAAGCATTGTGATAATAACGAAGTACTTAAAGCACTATGTAACGAAGCTGGTTGGATCGTTGAACCTGATGGCACCACTTATCGCAAGGTTCATCTCTCAAATCGAGATCTCATTTTCTCTTCGGAATATGAAATTTTGAATTTTTATACAAAATAATTCGTTTTCTGTTCTATGAATGCATCTAACATGCGCCAGAGCCTTCCCGGTCACCGGATTGCTATCGTGTGTCCTGATATGCGTAGGTTAGCGTTAGAGGAGCGTTAGTCAAATGTTAGGTTTCTTTCTGTGTGACTGACTTTTTATTATGCGTTTCTCTAAAAAAAGATTCTCTCTCTCTCTGTTTTATGGTGTGGGAGACTGATTTAGTTGCGTCCAGGTCTAGTCTATTCTCAGATGATACCCACCAAAAATATAAGTAAAAAAAGAGCAAACGCAAAGTAGCAATGTCCTTGCACAGATTTCAAAGTGTACGTTTTGATCTGTAGATTTTTGAAAAAGCATTTGGCTACTTTTGCTTTTATGTCTCAAATTTCGAGAATCGAGTCCAATGATGATCTGTCGGCTTGACCTGACCAGTTTTAGGAAACAGAGAATTTGTTTATGTGACCTGATCAGTTTTAGCTAAGTGGCTGTTTCAGTTGTTTTGACATTGACAAAACTAAAACTAATTCTACTTGTAAGCCTTTAAGACATCATTATTAACACATTCAACATAGTAATTTATTTTTGATTCATTTAAACCTTCTTAAGATAAATTATCTCATTCTAATTATATTTGTGTGATCTGTTTTCAGGGATATAGTAGACCTGTAGAGCGTACGGAGATAGGTGGCGGTTCAGCAACCGCTAGTCCGTGCTCCTCCTATCAGCCAAGCCCATGTGCTTCATACAATCCTAGTCCAGGCTCCTCCAACTTCATGAGCCCAGTTTCATCCTCATTTGCTAATCTCACTTCTGGAGATGGCCAATCACTCATTCCATGGCTAAAACACCTCTCAACCACATCATCTTCATCAGCTTCTTCATCATCAAGACTCCCTAATTACCTCTACATCCCTGGAGGCTCCATAAGCGCTCCTGTAACCCCTCCTTTAAGCTCTCCAACAGCTCGTACCCCGAGAATGAACCCTGATTGGCAACAGATCAACAACTCCTTCTTTGCCTCGTCAACACCGCCAAGTCCAACGCGTCAGATCATCCCTGACTCTGAATGGTTCTCAGGGATTCAACTCCCACAAAGCGTTCCAGCTTCTCCAACATTCAGCCTCGTTTCACCAAACCCATTTGGATTCAAAGAAGAAGCAGCCTCTGCTGGTGGTGGTGGAGGCGGGTCAAGAATGTGGACTCCAGGTCAAAGTGGGAATTGCTCACCGGCTATTCCTCCTGGTACTGACCAGACAGCAGATATTCCAATGTCTGAAGCCGTGGCTCCTCCAGAGTTTGCGTTTGGGAGTAACACAAATGGGTTAGTGAAAGCATGGGAAGGAGAGAGGATACACGAGGAGAGTGGTTCGGATGATCTAGAGCTCACTCTTGGAAACTCAAGCACCAGGTAATTCCAACCCACCTGTACATTTTCAAAGCCGGTCGAACCAAACCGTTCTTGATATGTTGCTCCAATTTTATTTCAATTGTTCTCTTCCCATGTAAGGCTCAAAGTTAAAAACACAGCTTTAAATATTCGTTTATCTGTCCCTGATCGGGATCTTCTCTTCCAATATTGTATAACCCTTATCACTGAATCCTATCAGTGCCTATTTTTTAAATGTCTTGTTTCCCAACCCGCCCGGTTTGATAGCTAACTTAGATGGTTCTAATGAGATGGTTTGTGTCACTTTGTGTTAACCGTCAGAGACTCACAGTCAACGAAGCAAATGATGTTATTGTTTCATAGCATCATCATCGTCGATATTAGTCAACAATGAACGTTTTAATATGACGAAATAAGGTTTATGCAGGTGACAGAGGAGCCTCTGTTTATAACGGCTACAGATTTCATTTTCTGACATGGGATTGATTTTCTTCTTCTTAGTCCTTTATACTATTTTTTTGTGATTTACAGAGGAAGGTGGATGACGAAAGTGTATCCATATGAGCTATAATTGTCACATGGAAGACACACAAAGCTTAGTTCGTGGTCAATGCACGTACGTTTAATTATGAAATGGCCACATGCTATCCGTTGGTGTTCTGCCACGTGTGACTAATATATAAATTATTGAGTTTATCCTACCATTTTATTGACACCAGCAAAAAGCTTTCTATTTATCATAATTGTATAAAACTAATTTCATATGACTATTGTATGTTTAGATCACATGCTCGCAGTAACCATTTGATGAGAACAAATTTCACAATGTATCCATTCCATAAATTTAATTTAGTTCTGTATATTGTTATGCAAGATGCCACCATCGATCGAACCAGCTTTGACTATTTGGAAGAAGACTCCGAATTGAGTGAATTATAGAGTTTAACCAAAATAATGTTCCAAACTTTTATCGACAAAGAGATATATGCCCCAAAAGGCAAAAATCTCGTAGATTCATATCTGAGAATTGAAACTCTTGACCGTAGAAACGATTACCAAAAAAAAAAACCTTGACTAAGATTTTTTTGTTTATAAATATACCAGAAGCATGAGAGTTATTTCTTTCCAAAAATCGTAGATATTTGACTATTTATGTAGACAGCCATTTCAGTCATGCGCATACGTGTATTAATGTCTACAAATACAACAATTTACCCTTAGTATATATATATATATATCATCATGTTACATTATCTCTTCTAATAACAAAATAATATGGAATTTTATCAGCTCTCCTTTATCCTTCTTCTTATTTTTCTTGTTGTTTTATCAAATTACAGTGTATTAGCAGATAACACCGATGCTAATTACGAGATTAACAACGCAACTGGTTATAAAGAGAAGGCAGCAAAGTGTAACGTTTATGAAGGATGCTGGATTTATGACAATTCTTCGAATCCTCTCTATGGAACATCGACTTGTCCGTTCATCGGATTAGATTGCCAGAATCTTGGTAGGCCGGACAAGAATTACCTCCATTACCGGTGGCAACCCACTGGATGCAACATCCCAAGGTGATAATCATTTTCACTTATCTGTAAATAAATTTCAAACTAGGTTTTAATAAAATTGGTTCTATGAGTTCCAAGTTACATTTTCACGTTGAAATTGGATGTACGTTTTCTCCTTCATTCACGACGAAAAAAACATTTGAAAATTTGTGCAAGTAATCTTAGAGATTTGGTAATAATCATTTCATATTAATATATAATAGGTAAAAAATCTCGAATACCAATGATAGTTATGTATTATGTTTTGTCATGTTCAGATCTCATAGTACAAAAATCACACAGCAATTAATTACAAGTTTGTAAGAATTAAGAACTTAACGGTTGTGATATATTTGGGTAAAAATGACGTGGCAGGTTCGACGGACAAGATTTCTTAACGAGATTCAAAGGGAAAAAAATACTGTTTGTGGGAGATTCACTAAGCAACAATATGTGGGTGTCGCTAACCTGCATGCTTCACGCGAGCGTTCCAAGCGCTGAGTACACATTCAAACCCAACAAGAGCCGCTCTACTTTCACCATTCCGGTACGTAATTCAACCGGTTTAGTTTTGGTTATTGGATTCGGTTCATTAATTAAGACCATCAATTTCATTGATTTGTTTCCCAAACTGAAATTACAGGAATATGAAATATCAGTAAATTTCTTGAAAAATGGCTTCCTGGTGGATTTGGTAGCTGACAAAACAAGAGGACTAGTTCTGAAACTAGATTCGATCAGTACGGGAAAACAATGGCTGGGATCAGATGTTGTCATCTTTAACACATACCACTGGTGGTTTCACATCCGTCGGGCAAAAACGTAAATATTAACTAACGATGTCTTTAGTTAATCACTATCATATATTATATGGTCCAATGATGATGAATTGATGATGATGATAATGTAGATGGGACTATTTCCAAACGGGAGACCAATATGTGAAAGAGATGAATAGAATGGAAGCTTTCAAGATTGCTTTGACAACTTGGGCTAAGTGGATTGACCAAAACATTGATCCTTCAAAAACTAGGGTTTTCTATCAAGGCGTTTCACCCGTTCACTTGAAGTAAAATTCTCTTTTTTTTTTTTTTTTTTTTTTTCTAGTAATCATAATTAACAAGTTAATAATTAATTAACAAGGCCTAACTCTGTTGTTTTTGGTTAATTTGAAGTGGGAGTGAATGGGGTAAACCTGGGAAGACTTGCTTGGGTGAGACGGAACCAGTGAAAGGACCAAGTTATAACAACGAAGGTGAAGCTATAGTGAGAAGTGTGATCGGAAAGATGGCTAAACCGGTGGACCTCCTTGATGTGACGGCTATGACGGAACTGAGGAAGGACGGTCACCCTTCTATCTATGCCGGTGGAGGCAAACGCTTAAATGACTGCAGCCATTGGTGCCTCCCCGGAATCCCCGACGCATGGAACCAGCTCCTTTATGCGGCTCTTCTCAGCGACTAGTTTTTAATCGAATTTAAACTATAACTTTATGCGGATATATTATTTTAATCAAATTATTAGTTTAATTTGTTTTCAACTAATATTTCTATAATATAATTAAATAAAACAAAATCAAAAGTTTTTAAATCATAACAGTTTTGTAATAGAAAAAGTTTTTAGAAAAAATATTTCTAAAGGTTCCTTCTTCTTTGTCGGAAAAAAAAAAAGGTTCCTTCTTCCCGTCTGCGTCGATCGTCTTGTCTTGTCATATGAGTCTTCTTTGATATTGAATTTATAGACGGCTTAATCTTGCTGTTTCATGATCATGATCTTTCAAAAAAAATAAAAAAATGATCATGATCTTTCATCTTTTTTGGAACCAAGAATTTGTTATCAAGCTATCCAGTGATTGCATTTGAATTCTCTAAACTTTGAAATCTACAAGACGAATTGTTTCTATAGGTAATGAGGAAATTCTTTTGGATTTAGGTATTATATATTACAATGCTTGCTAAGGACATTGAAGGAATCAAGAGAAATTCGATCTACTTCAATGCCACTGATTTTGATGATCAACATGATGAAAACAATGTTTTTATATTCAATCTCGATACAAGAAAAGTGGGCTTGTGAGTTGTGCAAGGCTGAATTTTCTTTAAGCCCCCTATTATATATACAGCCTATTGTAAGGAATAGTTTGGCAGAAGAGAGAAGAAAATGAGTATTGAATTAGTGGTTCATACAAAAATGAAACCTAACCAAATAAAACTAAAAACTACATATCTCACAATTGCTAGTTTATTTTTAACGTAATTTAACTTGGTAATGATCCGAATTTTTAGATAGTTATTTTTCAGACGTTTATCATATTGTTAACTTCAAAATATTAAAACTAAATCATGTAAAAAGGTGTATACTATTCAAAACAAAATGAAAATTGTATACCCTTTCCCAATCAGAAACAAACTGTAAGAATCCACATGTAGATCAAAATGAAAACCAAAAGATTAAAATTTATCAAATATGATTTTAAAAACATTGTATATATTACTTTCACACTTGCAAAAGAAAAGAGACACAAGTCCAACATAAGATGTTTAGGGAATTAAAAAAAAAAAACATTGGAAAGATACAACAGAGTTGAGATCAGTCATGTTCGTTTGAAATTTGGTACAAACCATCGGGCATCAGATGATTGAATGGACGAAAGAATACTTTGATGTGGTCTTTCAACCTCGTGTGTGTCGAGATTGAAGATAAATATATCTTTTTCACTCCAAGCACGTCGATGACCGGAACGATAGCCACTGAAATATATTGAATTTCTATTGATTCCTTCGATGGCGCTGGCAAGCACAGTGATCCGAAGATCCAAAAGTATTGCCTCGCCTCCCAAAGAATTAAGTTTCTCCCAATTTCTATTTGATGAATCCATCTTGTAGATGCGGAAAGACTAAACATCAGAGTCACTCCTTATTATGCTCTTAACCCTGAGGGCTTCTCCACTCAGCGTGACTACAAGATGTGTTTCCTTGATAAACCACTCAAGTTAACTATAATGTGTGGAGGCGGCGTGGCATTCCCTTATCCCTCCACACATTATAGTTAACTTTCGTTTCAAAGATTTTTCGCGGAATATCTCTTGAAAAATCCAAGACTTTGACATCACGAGAGTTGGTATACAAGTAAATCTTATGATCTTTGTATTCCATATCAAAAACTAACGTGTCAACACTGCAGTAATGTTTCCAAAGATTATCTCCTTTTCTGGAATAAACCAGATATCGGTATCGCCGGTAATAGATATATCACATAATCTTTGTTTTTTTCGTCTAACCATAATAAAGGAAATTTAATATCATCTATGGTTCCTTCAATCTTTATGGAGTCTCAATTTGGTTGGACCAACCGTTATAATAAGAAAACAAGACCAACTTCCCCAAAATTATGGACAGGTTCACATATGTATGTCTCTTTAGAACGAGTCTATTTGCTTAAAGACAATAAATAAAATGCTTCAATATTAGTATTTTTTATTCAATAGACTACTGAATATATAAAAATTAAAGAACAATATTTGGGTTCACTCCTATAAGTGTACTTTTTTGTTCACCTTTTTTTTTGTACCCAATCAAAATATGTCATATAATATTATCATTAATCATTCTTTCTAAATCTAATCAATAAATCATTAATAAAATAATTAGATTAAATTATTAATCATTTTTTCTAAATTTAATCAATAAAAATATGCCAACTAAGATTATATTTAAACAGAAATAATAAATTAAAATTAAAATTAAATAAATAAAATATATAAAATAAATTTAGAAAAATTAAATAAATTGAAAAAATTAAATTTCCTAATATCTCAAAATCATGAAATAATCTAAACCATTTTATGTTATGTTTCGGCCAATCATTTCTTTTGGATTCGTCGAGTTGTATCCTATATATTTTTATATGCACGAGATTGGTTATTTTCAATTGATTGAACCACTAAAAACCATAATTTTTTTTCTTACATCATACTAATATGAATAATACTATAGTAAATTTTACATAACAAAATTGTGGGGCATTTAACATTGTGTAAACTAGACAAATCTGATCGAACAATGAAACATGCTTCATTGAGTCCCCGACGCATGGAACCAGCTCCTTTATGCGGCTCTTCTCGGCGACTAGTTTTTAATCAAATTAAAACTATAATTTTGCTATTGGATTACTGGCAGGACTGGTTTTGTTTAATTATATTATTTTAATCAAATTATTAGTTTAATTTATTTTCAACTAATATTTTTTCTTTAATATAATTAAACAAAACAAAATAAACAAATTTTAAATCATAAAAGTTTTGTAATAGAAAAAGGTTTTAGAAGAAAAAGGTCTTACGTAATTTCCAAGTAGAAAAATGTGATAATATGTTCAAATCATCTCAAGTCTTGAGCTCTGTTATATAATCAGCTTATAGCCATATCTTTTAGTTTAACACATTCTCACAAGATTCCATCGCTATTCTAAAGGTTTCTTTCTTCTCAACGTATGTGTCTGCGTTGATCGTCTTGTTTCCCTAAACGTTGATACCTTGCGTCGCATATGAGTCTTCTTTGATCTTTCATTTTTTTTCGTAAATCTTGGAATCAAGAATTCGTTATCGAGCTATCGAGTGATCGCTTTTGAATTCATGAATCCTGTTTTCTATTATTGCTGTTAGTTAACTGCGTTTCGTTTCAGAGTTTTTTTTACAGACAAGACGATGGTAGGAGGTTTCAGAGTGATTCATCTTGTGAAACCATTCCTTGCGTTTCTTCCAGAAGTTCAATCTCCAGAAAGAAAGATCCCGTTTCGAGAAAAAGTCATATACACTGTGATCTCTCTCTTCATCTTCTTGGTTTGTAGTCAATTGCCTCTTTATGGAATCCATTCCACTACAGGCGCCGATCCATTCTATTGGATGCGTGTCATTCTTGCTTCAAGCCGAGGTACAGTTATGGAGCTTGGTATTACACCAATCGTCACATCTGGAATGGTTATGCAGCTTCTTGCTGGTTCTAAGATCATTCAAATCGATAACAACGTCCGTGAAGACCATGCACTCCTGTAAGTGTGCACCTTTATCCTAACAATGTTTTAAAGATTCAGATAGCAATAAAGTTAAGTTTTTGTTGGTTATAGGAATGGTGCAAAGAAGCTGTTAGGAATCGTTATAGCAGTTGGTCAAGCAGATGCATATGTTCTCTCTGGAATGTATGGTAGTGTTGGAGAATTAGGAGTTGGGAATGCTATTCTTATCATAGCTCAGCTCTGTTTTGCTTCCATGATCGTTCTTTGTTTAGATGAGCTTCTTCAGAAAGGTTATGGCCTTGGTTCTGGAATTTCCCTTTTCATTGCTACTAACATCTGGTGAGTTTTAGTTTTTAACTTTTCTCGGTTAAACCTTAAGATACATTTCAAAGCTGATGGAGATTTCTTTGTTCTTTTGTTGTTGTAGTGAGAGTATTATTTGGAAAGCATTTAGTCCTACAACTATTAACAGTGGACGTGGAACTCAATTTGAAGGAGCAGTTATTGCTCTTTTTCACCTTCTCATTACTCGAACAGATAAAGTCAATGCACTTCGTGAAGCGTTTTACAGGCAGAACCTCCCCAATGTGACGAATCTGCTTGCCACAGTCTTGATCTTTCTGATTGTGATTTACTCTCAAGGCTTTAGGGTTGTTTTACCAGTGAGATCAAAGAATGTTCGTGGACAACAAGGCTCTTATCTTATCAAATTGTTCTACACCTCAAACATGCCTATAATCTTGCAGTCTGCTCTTGTCTCTAACATCTACTTCATCTCTCAGGTAATTACTAATCTATAAAACATCCTAAAACCTGAGTTAAAATATTGAAGTTCTCAAACTTAAAACGTTGTGAATGTTGTTTTTATAGCTATTATACAGAAACTTTGGTGGGAACTTTTTGGTGAACTTTATCGGTACGTGGAAGGAGTCAGAGTACAGTGGCCAATCTATACCTGTTGGTGGTATTGCTTACTACATAACTGCCCCATCAAGGTAATTAGTTGGTTGCTTTGTTTCTTGATCTTGGTATCTATCTTTTGGTTAACTTCATCTGCATTTTTTGTTTGTTTCTATTCCGCAGCTTAGTTGAGATGGCAACTCAGCCTTTCCACGCCCTGTTCTACCTTGTATTCATGTTAGGCGTGTGTGCATTGTTCTCTAAAACCTGGATTGAAGTCTCCGCTTCATCAGCCAAAGATGTCGCTAGGCAACTTAGAGTATGTTTGTTTGTTGATCAACTTAGAGTAATTCTTCACCTCTGGTCTTTTGCACCACTAACGATTCATATGAATGTGTTTGTTTTTCTCAGGAACAGCAGATGATACTTCCTGGTCACCGAGAGTCAAATATTCGAAAGGAACTGAACAGATACATTCCCACGGCTGCAGCTTTTGGAGGTATGTGCATTGGTGCACTCACTGTTTTGGCTGATTTAATGGGAGCTATTGGGACAGGCACTGGAATCCTTCTTGCAGTTACAATCATCTATCAATACTTCGAAACCTTTGAGAAGGAAAAAGCAAGCGAGCTAGGTTACTTCGGTTTGTAAAGCTCATTAATTAGAGCCTAGAAGTAATCACACACCAATATTCATGTGTAGTGTAGCTTAAAAGGTCTTTGACAGATAGAGAAAGACCCTTCATTAGCCAGAATTTTTTAGTTTAGCAAAAAGCTGAAAGAAGTGACTACTAAAGTTTAGCCAAACATGTCTCTGGACATATCAAAATCATCACAAACGAAGAAAAAAAGAGCAAAGAATTCACATTAACTAAGTGTTTAAAGACAACCTTGTATGTTAATAGTCAATGACTAGAGAACGACAACTTGGCATGATGTAGAGAGTCTTGGAATGGTAAGGAGGTTTTTCAGGATGACAGATTCATCTTTCTTTATGGAATAATCCAAGCATGCATAAGGTCAGTTTCTTGAAGATTGTTGATTTCTCAAGTAAGTAACTCACTAGTTCCATCTCCATCGCCTCTCCTTTCAATGGCCCTTCTATCTCAACATATTCGAGAGATGATAAAAAACACCGAGGTCTGGACAAATTATCAATTCTTTCATTCCCCGGATATTTAGTAGATCCCTGCAAGTACAATACAACCTAGTGGAAGAAACACAAGTTCAGTACAGTGCCGTGCCGTGCCAAGAAATTTTCAGGCCATAGGCAAAATAAAATTTCATAAAATTTATTTTATTTTAATATTTTATAGTTAATATAATATAAAATATAAGTGAACTAATTTTAAAATAAATTGTGACAGAAATATACAACTAATATTTATATTATTTTGTGATTAATAGAATTCTTTTTTTGCTTAAAATCATATGGTATTTATATAGTTTTTATGTATTTATAAAGTTGTCAAATATGCATAAAATTAAGGTAGGTGGTAAAAAATTAAGAAAAGAAAATTCACGCGATGCAAATAAATGAGTGAGTGGACAAATACAATATTAAAACCTTTTTTTTAATCTAAAACACAAACACCATAAATTAACCTTGAGATATTAACATAAAATATGTTGATCTGGAAAATTTTTATCCAAAAAATAGTTCTAACAATGAATCATATAACATAAAATATTTTAAAACATAGTCTCTTCAATTATACTCGAAAGATAAGGCTGTAGGCTAATGTTTATTTTTTCTTCAAGTAGCCACAGCCCTTCAGTATATGATAAACTTTCACCATTTGCATCTTAAAAAATGAAGTTCTTGGTTGAGTAGAAAATCCTCACCACGACAAGAGATTTGAGATTCGGGCAGCTCTGAAGAAATATTAACAACATTTCCCACCTGTAGCCATAGAACTTAACATGCAAGAAAGATAGGTTACGGAATAAAGGTCATAGATGACCTGCAAGGTAAAATAAAAGTATCAGGACAGAATATTTATAATGCATATAGAAAATTCAACATAGGTTATCTCAAGAGTAAACGAAGAAATGATTAATTTTTTGATGCTAGAGATCCCGACGAGAAAATTACGAATCATATTTCTCTTTGGCAGATCATTTGGATCGAACATCTTTCCGAAACTCAAGTTAAACACAATATCGATATCAGCTTCGACAAGGGAACACGGATTATTTAGTATGAAACTTGCAGTTCGATAATCACTGAGACGCAGATACTTAAGCCTAGGAGCATCAATTGCAACTACAATATTTCCAACTACATCATAAGCACTGTCTGAACTATGAATGAAGCACAATAGAGACTCAGAACGCACACGTAAAACTTCAGTATCATCCGACAAACACCTCTCATAAATTAGGCTTTCGAGAACTGGGCATTGTGAGATGAGCGTTTCGAATGCCAAATATTCGGCAAATTCAATTAAACTTAGAACCATAACTTTGAGAGAAGGTAAAGAAACAAACTTGGGACTAGCCAAGGTTAAGGCAGTGAGCTTTAAGGATACCAAGCTCTCACAAGTGTAAATGTTTGGAAGAATCTGGATATTCCAACTATCTTCTGAATAGTCCACAACATCGAGATGTTTAACTTTACGATCAACAACAGTGTTGATCCACCGACTGAAAGGTAAGGAGTTGTTTGAAGATGGCAGATTCTTCTTTCTTTATGGAATCATCCAAGCATAAGGCTAGTTTCTTGAGGGTTGGTGAGTTCTCAAGTAAGTAACTCACTAGTTTCATCTCCATCGCATCCCCCTTCAATGACCTTTCTATCTGGACATACTCGAGAGATGGTAAGAGATGCCGAGGTCCAGATATAATACTACTACTTCCCTCCTTCTCTGGACATGGACGTGGAGTAGATCCCTGAGCGAAAGAAGCAAGTTTGAGTATATCATATTTTTACTATTTGCTTGATAACAGTTGCATCCAAACAAAAATTAAACAATCCTAACCACAGCGAGAGATTTTAGATTCGGGCAGCTCTCCAGAAACATGGGCAACATTTCCCACTTGTAGCCGTAGAAATCAACACGCAAGAGAGATTGGTTACGGAATAAGGGTAGTTGTTCACATCTTGAGTAATCATAAATGACCTGAAAAAAAAAAGGTATCAAGATGAAGTTATAATATAAAGTTAAAAGCATTCAAATTATAGCGAATTTAACATAGGTTACCTCAAGAGTACTGAAGCGATGATCAGTTGTTTGACACAAGAGATCTTACCAAGAAAATTACGAATCATATTTCTCTTTGGTAAATCAGTTGGATCCAACTTTTTTTTTGAAAGTCAAGTTAAACACAGTATCGATATCCGCCTGTACAAGAGAACTCGGATTATTTAGTATGTAACTTCCAGTTCGATAGTCATTGAGACGAAGATACTTAAGCCTAGGAGCATCAATAGCAACTACATGATCTCCAACCAAATCACAAATACTGTCTAAACCATGAGTGAAGCTCAATAGAGACTGAGAACATACACGTAATACTTGAATTTGATCAGATCAACTCTGTATAAATAAGCTTTCAAGAACTGGGCAGTGTGAGATGAGCGTTTCTAAAGCCAAATTGTCGGCAAATTCAACTACACCTAGATCCAAAGCATTGAGAGAAGCTAAAGAAACAAACTTTGGACTAGCCAAGGTTAAGCCAGTGAGCTTTAAGAATACCAAGCTCTCACAAGTGTAAATGGTTGGAAGAATCTGGATATCCCAACTCTTCTCTGAATGGTCCACAACAACGAGATGTTTAACTTTCCGATCAACAACAGAGTTGATCCACCTGCTGATAAGATCAATCTCAGGCTCCTCAGCCCCATCAGAATTGTACTTTATCTTAAAACTTTGTAACCAAGATTCGCTGTTAAAACGCAGAAAGCCATCGACAAAACTAACGAATGAGTCGTGCTCTCGGAAATTACTAATCTCCAAATACAATCCAGGCACGTATTTCCAGAGATTTCTCCACCTACTAGACAATACACTACATTTAACCACATCCTTCGTGGGAAGATTTAAGAGAACTTGACATAGCAACGACACTGGCAAATTGCTTAGCCTATCAACTTCACCCGAACGTTTGGTACGAACACGTTTCTCCCCATCTTCATTCATTTATTACTCTGCGTCGCAAAAAAAAAATGAAACGAAAAGCAATCTGATAAATATTCTAGAAATCTAACACATAATGGAAATATAGATAGAAAATATTCTTTTTCGAGCTTAATGACTTCACTCGATAGTCTATAATTATAATATTTGTTGTGCAAGCTATACCCCTTGTTCTCTAAGTTATCTGTATTACAATCTTCATTACCTTCGGTTAAAGAATAGATTAGATATCTTATAAACTTCTAACGCAATCGAAGATAAAAATCAGTTCCTCCACAAATTGTGAACAAGTACGAAAGAGTACGTCAAACTGCATTAAACGATATCGATTTCAGCATAAATTGCAGTTCCATATCAAGTAATTGGGCTTATAATGGGCTTAAGAGTTTTTGTCGTGAATGTTTCTAGTGTACTATATTCAGATTTGGATGCTGCAAGACAAAAAAATCAGTCATTTACAAAGACCACAAGTCCATAACATATGATCATCTTTCAAGCCACAAAACATCAATTAAAAAACGATTCACATTAACTAAGCTCTCAGAGACAACTTTGTAAGTCAAAGACAGACTTTGTGTGTGCGTTCATCCTCATCAAGGACTAAAAGGATGAACCACAACTTGGCATGAGGTAGAAAGTTTTGGCAAGGTAAGGAATTTATTGAGGATGACAGATTCATCTTTCTTTATGGAATCATCCAAACATAGGGTTAGTTTCTTGAGTATTGTTGAATTCTCAAGAAAGTAACCCACTAGTTTCATCTCCATCGCCTCCCCTTTCAATGGCCTCTTTATCTCAACATACTCGAGAGATGGTAGCAAACATTGAGGTCTGGATAAAATACGAATTTCTTTCTTCTTCTTCATTTTTTAGTAGATCCCTGCAACTACAATCGAGTAGACGAAACAAGTTAAGTTTATGATACTTTCATCATTTACATTATAACAAAGGTCAGTAAAAGTCCTAACCAAGACAAGGGATTTTAGATTGGGGCAGTTCTGAAGAAAGATTGGCAATATTTCCCACTTGCAGTGGTAGAATTTAACACGCAAGGAAGATAGGTAACAAAATAAGGGTAGTGGTTTAAATCTTGAGTACTCATAGATGACCTGCAACCGAAAAATAAAGGTATCAGGAAAAAACCTATGGGATAAAGTTAAGCATTCAAATAGCGAATTCAAAATAGGTTACCTCAAGAGTACTGGAAGAGATGGTCATATCTTTGATGCGAGAGATCCCACCAAGAAAATTACAAACCATATTTCTCTTTGGATTGAACTCATTTCCATAACACAAATTCCAGGCAGTGTTCAAATGCAACTCAACAAGGGAACCATGGTTTTTAATTATAAAATTTGCAGTTCGATGATCCCTGATCCTCAGATACTCAAGCTTGGGAGCATCAATTTCAACAAATAGATTTTCTTCAACAAAACCCCTGGCACTGCTGGTAACATGAGAGAAGCTCAATAGAGACTGAGAACACACTCGTAAAACTTCAATATCATAATAAGAAGGCCTCCTTATAACTAAATTTTCGAGAACTGGGCAGCCTGAGATGAACCTTTCTATAGCCAAATCGTCGGGAAACTTGACAATATTTAGATCGATATCTTTGAGAGAAGGCAAAGAAACAGACTTGAGAATGGACACATTTACACAACAATACTAAACTCTGACAAGTGTAAATGGTTGAAGGTATATGAAACAAAATACTCCCCCTGAATCATCCACAAAATCGACATGTTTCACTTTCAGTTTAACGACAGCTCTGATCCACCGCCTGATAAGAGTATATCAGGCACCCAATTCCCATCACCAGGATAGCTTAACTTAAAACTGTCTAAGTAGGAATCACGATTAAAATCCAGAAACCTATTGACAAAATCTACGAATACGTAGTAAAATGGGAAATCTTCACCATCCAAGTCCAATCTAGGGATGTCTGTCCAGAGATTTCTCTATCTAGTCGATAACACACTAGTCTTAACTATATCTTTCGTTGGAAGTTTCGAGAGTACCTCACATAGCAAACAATCTGGCAAATTGCTTATATAATCCACTCCACCCGATCGCGATCGCTTGGCACGAACACGTTTCTTCCTGTCTTTCACCATGAACGCATCGAATCGGGAAGAAATCTTCAAAACCTTCGGATTAAGAATCGTAAAAACGGATGACAGAGATCCGTTCCTACAAAATAGTGAAAACAACTACGAAAGAGACTGAAAGTAGGTCAGAATGCTACGGAAATTTATACGCGAGAGAAGATCAAATGACGATTAATTAACGACATCGTTTTCAGCATGAATGTATTAAAGTATAAGATTAGCCAATTGGACTTATAATGAAATGGGCTAATCATATCCAGTTTTGGTCATGAAATCACCCTTCTTTTACAATATAATCCAAAATTTTATCAGGCTTTTCTTTTCCTAGCCTACTGTAGTCTTATTTAGATGCCGCTAAGGAAAAAAAAAGTCATTTATAACTACCATATGATTTTCTTCCAGTTTCAAAACCATCACAAACGAAGAAAAAAAAACATCACATTATGTCCTCAAATACAAGTTTATCTGTTAGTTGCCAAAGACTATGAGGATCAGAGAATGAGAACTTGGCATGAGGAAGAGAGTCTTGGAATGCTAAGGAGTTTCTTGAGGAAGGCAGATTCTTCTTTTCCTTTTAAATCGCCCAACTTTATTGTGAGTTTCTTGAGGATTGTTGAGTTCTCCAGAAAGTAACTCACTAGTTTTATCTCCGCCTCGTCGTCTATCATTGGCTGGATTATCTCAACAGACTCGAGAGATGGTAGATGACAAAGAGTTCCAAGTAAAATACCAATTGGCTGCTCCCATGGAGATTTACTAAATTTCTGCAAGTAGGATGAAACAAGTTATGTAATATACTCTTAACCATTTCCATTAATAAGAAAGGAAGTTGTTTTAGTAATCAATACTAACCAAGGAGAGAGATTTTAGATTCGGGCAGCTCTCAAGAAAGATTGGCAACATTTCCCACCTGTAGTCGTAGAAGTCAGCATCCAAGGAAGATAGGTTACGTAATAAGGGTACTCGTTCACATCTTGAGTAATTATAGATGGTCTGCAAGAAAAAAAGTATCAAAGTAAGGTGATAGTTCATTTGATAGGTGATATAATTTCTTATATGAAAAAACTTAAGCATTGGTTACCTCGAGAGTAAATGAAGTGACGACCATATCTTTGACACTAGAGATCCCAAGGAAAAAATTACGGATCATATTTCTCTTTGGTAGGTCATCTGGATCAAACGTATTAATTATAATATCCATAAACACCTTAACAAGGGAACCCAAATTAATTATTATGAAACTATCAGTGTCCTGATCAGAAAGCTCGAGATTCTCAAGCCTGGGAGCATCAATTGATACTACTAGCTCTTCCTCAACAAAATCAAAAAAGTCACCAACATGAGTGAAGCTCAATAAAGACTCAGAGCACACACGTAAGACATTTACATTGTCATGGGGACTCCTATTTATCGTTAAACTTTCGAGAACTGGGCAGCCTGAGATGAGCATTTCAAAACCCCAATCGTTGGCAAACGTAACCCTATCTAGATGTATAACTTTGACAGAAGGTAAAGAAACGGACTTGGGATTTGCCAAGATTACGTCACCGAGCTTTAAGGATACCAAGCTCTCACTAGTGAAAACTGTTGGAGGTATCTCTTTTTCATTGTCATCCTCCCACGAGCTCTCCAGAACATGAAGATGTTGAACTTTCCGGGTAAGTGCAATGTTGATCCACCGAGTGAGAGTGACATGAGCAGCATCAGGCTCATCCCATTCATACTCTCGCTGTACTAAAGAACGACCCTCTAACTTAAAATTTTGCAGGCATGGTTCGCTGTTAAAACCCAGAAATCTATCGACAAAACTCACAAATGAGTTGTATTCGGGGAAGTCATCATAACCAAAGTCCAAACCAGGTACATATCTCCAGAGATTTCTCCATCTTTTGGATAACACGCTACTCTTAACCACATCTTTTGTTGGAACATTCAAGAGTATTTGACATAGCAAACAATCTGGCAATTTGCTTATCCTATCCATTTCACCCGAGCCTTTGGCAATCACATCTTTCTCTGTATCTTCATCCATCTACTCTGATATCTGGATTGGAAACGAATGCGAGTACTAAGTTGACGGCACCTGAAGAATGCAAACAGCGGGACAAATCTCCGTCGAGTTTTCCGGCAAAGTATCTCTGTTGTCTTAACCGCACCACTTCAGTGGCTGAGTTTCCGGCGCCCGTTCAGAGTTTCTGTCTATGGGAAAGTGAAAAGTCTTCTTGTCTTGAGTATTGTTAACCAAAGAATTACGTATCTGATACCTATTCGGTTTATTTTGGTTTAAATCAATTCAAATTTTCACCCTATCAACACGGTTCTCACTTCAATTACGAATTTACGATAAATTTATACGATCTGTTGGGCTAGTAATGGGCTGTCTTTTTCATTTTAACCCCCAAATTTACAATTTTCTTCATCTTTCGCCCTATTGTTTTTTAAATAAATATTTAAACAACCCATCGTCGATGAGTTATCGGGAAAGTGTTTACAACATCGGAAAAGGCCCTATTGTTTACGCCTCTCTGCAAGAAAAAGGAAGAAAGCACTAACATTCTTTATTGACAACTTCCCAAAGCATGTCTTAGCCACGATAGAGTGATCTTTTATTTGACCCTTTAATGATTCTTTTTATGAACTCAACACTACACCATCATCATAAACTAGGAAGAAACAGATACTTCATAGTAACTAACAAGTCAAAGACAGCCTTGTATGTATCATGCTTGAGAATCTTGGCATGATGGTAAGGAGTTCTTTTAGGATGACAGATTCTTCTTTCTTTATGGAATCATCCAAGCATAAGGTCAGTTTCTTGAGGATTGTTGATTTCTCAAGTAAGTAACTCACTAGTTCCATCTCCATCGCCTATATTCAAGAGATGATAAGAAACACCGAGGTCCGAACAAAATATCAATTCTTTCATTCCTCGGATATTTAGTAGATCCCTGCAAGTACAATACAACCAAGTGGAAGAAACACAAGTTCAATATATGATAAACTTTCACCATTTGCGTCTTCAAAAAGGAAGT
Organism: Cardamine occulta; assembly: GCA_028015245.1. Classification (NCBI taxonomy): domain Eukaryota; kingdom Viridiplantae; phylum Streptophyta; class Magnoliopsida; order Brassicales; family Brassicaceae; genus Cardamine; species Cardamine occulta. Next base: position 21,457,904 of record CM051366.1, read on the forward strand.
TCATGGTTCAGTAGAAAATCCTCACCACAATAAGAGATTTTAGATTCGGGCAGCTCTGAAAAAAGATTGGCAACATTTCCCACATGTATCCAGTGAAAGCAACACGCAAGAAAGATAGCTTACGCAATAAGGGTAGTGGTTCACATCTTGAGTAATCATAGAGAATCTGCAAAGAAAAACTTTTATCAGGAAAGACTTTTAGAATAAATTTAAGCAATCAAATAGAAGATTCAACATAGGTTACCTCAAGAGTACTCGAAGTGATGATCAAGTTTTGGATTCTAGAGATCCCGACAAGAAAGTTACGAATCATATCTCTCTCTAGCAGATAATTTGGATCGAACATGTTTCCGAAACTTAAGTTAAACACAATATTGATATCAACTTCAACAAGGGAAGCCAGATTAATTAGAATGAAACTTGTAACTCGATGATCACTGAGCTTCAGATACTCAAGCCTGGGAGTATCAATTGCAACAACCATATGCTCAGAACTTTCAGCAACATGAGTGAATCTCAATAGAGACTGAGAGCACACACATAAAACTTCAATTACCATCACTGAAACTCCTCTCAATAACTAGTCTTTCGAGAACTGGGGATTCTGAGATGAGCGTTTCTAATGCAAAATAGTCGGTAAACTTAGCTAAAATTAAAACCATAACTTTGAGAGAAGGTAGCTAAACAAACTTCGGACTAGCTAAAGTTAGTCCACAGAGCTTTAAGGATACTAAGCTCTCACAAGTGTAAATGGTTGGAGGCATCTGGGAATCCCAACTCCCCTCTGAATAATCACAAACATCGATATGTTTAACTCTCCGCCTAACAACAGTGTTTATCCACCGCCCGATAAGACCAATTTCAGGCTCAAAATCCCCATAACAGTCGTAGTTTAACTTAAATTTTTGTAAGTACGATTGACTGTTAAAATCAAGAAAGCCAGAGATTTCTCCATCTACCGGATAATACACTAGTCTTAACTAAATCTTTCGTCGGAAGTTTCGAGAGTACCTCACATAGCAAACAATCTGGCAAAATGCTTATATAATCTACTCCACCCGATCGCTTGTGACGAACACGTTTCTTCCTGTCTTAAACCTAAAATTTGCATGTGTAGGTCAGGTGATTGGGCTTATAATGGGCTCATGGTGGCAGGTCATCTTAGTGTCATGTTAATCAATAATCTCCAAATTTATAAGTTCGTCAGTATGTCGGGCCTAAATTTGTTCCCTAGTCTAGGAAATAAATGTGGAAGGAAGATTTATAAAAAATGCAGAGGTGGAAGGACCAACCACGCGCTTTCGGCCTCTCGATTTTTTCATTTATTCGAAAAGGCCCAATATTTGCGGATGTCAAGTATTGGAATTTTGGCTTCACGCGCTCAACGCGCCTTTGATGCGCGTGGGTTTTAATTTTCTTCTTTTTAGTTGGGTTGCTTTTTGGGCCTCTGTTTCGGCCTGTTTCATTTACTGAAGCCCATAATTTAGGGAAGGTGGGAGATAAACATGTACACTCTCCCGCCGAGGCTCTTGCCTTGTCCCGCCTCTCTCGCGCAAACACTTTTTTGACTAAAGAAAGCGGGGGGAACAAAATTTCTCGATAATTTTCCCCATATTTGTTTCGTTACGATATCTACTTCAGACCTTGCTGTTTTCGGATCCTTCTGGAAGAATCGAGTAGCGGTGAAATTATGAGAGAAGAAGAAATTGAGAAGATCCGTGGCGTGGTTCGAGACTGCGTCAGTAAGCATTTGTACTCATCGGCCATCTTCTTCGCCGACAAGGTCGCCGCTCTCACCAATGACCCAGCTGACATATATATGCAAGCTCAAGCTCTCTTCCTCGGTCGCCATTACCGTCGCGCCTTTCACCTTCTTAACGCCTCTAAGATTGTCCTCCGAGATCTTCGATTTCGATACCTGGCCGCCAAGTGCCTCGTAATTTCTATTTTTCCCCTTTTCAATCTATTTCTCTTGTTTTAATTGAGACGAGTTTAGGAATTTCAGATGGTTTAGGGTTTTTAGGGTTTATCGGTAATTTCTCAGGAGGAATTGAAGGAATGGGATCAGTGTCTCTTGATGCTTGGTGATGCGAAGGTTGATGAAGATGGAATTGTGTATGATGCTAAAGATGGTAACGTGATTGATTTTGATAAAGATGGAGAGGACCGAGAGATAAATGTTAGTTTGCATCTTACTTCAATTTAGATCTATAGAGTATTATCTATACGAATCTAGAAGTTTAGCTACCGAAATTGTTGGAATTAAATTAACTGGTTGACTACTATATACTGTTTCCATTACACCATTCGAGGTTGAAGGTTGTGTTAGTACCTGAACTGATGTATGGTGATTAACTTTTGCAGATATCATCGGCAATATGCTTTCTTAGAGGAAAAGCATATGGAGCCTTACAAAACCGTTCGCAGGCTCGACAATGGTTAGTGGGCCCTCGTTCACCTATCTTTCTTGTTTAGGGAGATCATTTTTCATCTGCATTTTGATGATTGTTAGAGAGTGATCTTGTAGATAACTTCTGTGTATGTTGGCTGATCCATCTATTATGATTGAGTGGTGTGTGGGAATCTTGAATTTCATCTCTATTTTACTCATAAATTACGGTTGGAATCGTAGGTATAAAGCTGCTATCAAGGCTGATCCACTGTGCTATGAGGTACTTCTAGCGCGTTATTTCTGCGTGTTATTTATATTTACCATGGGAAAATAAATTCTCTTCATTACTGTATATAGTAGTAAAAAACTGAAGTACCTTTAGAAATCAGAAGACTGTTACATGGATGTAATTTCTGTAATCTATCCTTTCAGGCTTTGGAATGCCTTATTGAAAGTCATATGCTTACATCTGAAGAAGGTGAGTTATATTTGAAGTTTTTTACTGTTCTTTATTTTGCTGTCTTATTTGTTTCATAATACGTGACTAGAAGGTAACTGAGATTTTAATTTACATAAAATTCAGAAGCAAATCTGCTCTCTTCACTGCAATTTAGTCCAGAAGACGGATGGCTCTCTTCTTTCTATTCATGTTTGATAAAGAAGGTAAAGGTTTTTATGCTGTTAACTGTTTGATCCAATTTGTTTTATAGTTTATGTGGCTCTGATATTTGAGACTTGCTTACTGATTCTCTATTCTGGTTCTTTTTGCAATCATCTTTTCTTTTTCTTCTCTGTACTTATTTAGTTCTTCATGTCCAGTATGACAAAGAGAGCACAGTCGAAGCTAGGTTCAAGAAGCTTGAGAAAGAAACTAGTGGTAGTGTCTCTGGCTCATCTATGTTGGCCTGTAAATTGGTTAATAACACTGATCTGTTGGCCTGTAAAGCTGAGTACTACCATCAATGCTGTGAATATCAGAAGTGTTTCGAACTAACCTCTGCGTAAGTTGTAGATTTACTGTAGGCACTAAATTTTGAGCAATATGGTTTGAATGATTTTAGTCATGTAGACTCTTTTGGTCTAATTTGACAGACTCCTTGAGAAAGATCCTTTTCATCTTAAGTGTACCTTGGTACATTTGGCCGCTGCCATGGAACTTCGTAATTCAAATGAGCTTTATCTAATGGCATGCAATTTGGTGAAAGACCACCCTACGAAGTGAGTATAAAAGTTATTTTCTCAAGCTATATGGCCAGTGTGTGAGCATGTCAATTGGGATATAGTTCTTCTGTTTTTTTCCAATCCTAGCTAGGATTTGTAACCTGTTTTATGGTTCAGCTTCTCAAGGCCATGAATAAACTTTGAGAGGACAGTTTCTTCTGTTAATTTTTTGGTTGAAATTTTTTTTCTGTACTTGTTCTGGCTTCAAATTTTTTCACATTTTGGTGCTTGAGCTCAATTTTCATGAGTTAGTATGTTGAGCAGGATTTATTTGCTTGATGCTTTGTGGTGTAACTACTCATTTGTGACATTGTAGGGCATTGTCATGGTTTGCGGTGGGTTGTTACCACTATTGTATCAAAAAGTATGCTGAAGCTCGCCGGTACTTTAGGTAATTATCCTATGGCATTATGCAGTCTTGATCAAGTCTAGTAGGTAGGTGCAATGGGTATGTGTCTGACCTGGAGCTCCATTTCTTCTAATATGGTCTTGCAGCAAAGCTACGAGTATAGATGGCTCATTCTCACCAGCTTGGATAGGCTATGGTAATTCCTTTGCCGCCCAAGAGGAGGGTGACCAAGCCATGACTGCCTATCGTACTGCCGCTAGGCTATTTCCAGGGTAATCAAGTTACTCTTGTTTTCTTTAAAACTAGTGACTGTAAGTCTGTAGCTTGTGTCCAAAATGAATCATTCTCGGCCCTGAAGCATTGTGGAAGTCTTCTTATTATGTTACAAATTGTCTTTTACAGGTTGAATCTTGTTATTATCTTGTTCCAGGTGTCATTTGCCAACTCTGTACATTGGAATGGAGTATATGCGAACTCACAGCTACAAGCTTGCGGACCAGGTAACAAGTTACAATCTGCGGTGCAGTGTCTTCAAATTATATGGCGTATCTCTGTGCTAATATTGTATTTACTTTGATCCCTTCTCTTGGTCCAGTTTTTCATGCAAGCAAAGGCGATATGCCCTTCGGATCCACTTGTTTATAATGAACTCGGAGTTGTTGCATATCATATGAAAGAGTGCGTTCCTCCTCTATTTACAGTCTGCTTATCTCCGAAATTTCCAAATACTGTTAAATGACAAAGATACATTTTAAAATTGGGAGAAGGTAACTATCCTGTTAATAGAGTCTACAACATTCACTACATTTCAGGTATGGTAAAGCTGTGCGGTGGTTTGAGAAGACGTTGGCCCATATACCATCTGCATTAACTGAAATCTGGGAACCAACTGTGGTCAATCTCGCTCATGCATATAGAAAGCTAAGGTATATTGGTGCACACACAACTACCATGATCTTCCTCACATGTCGGCGATCTTGTGTTGTGAATGTAATAAAGTTATTAACTCACAAAACTTCTTATTAACAGAAAGGACCGTGAAGCTATCTCATATTATGAAAGAGCACTTACACTATCAACTAAAAGCTTAAGCACTTATTCCGGCTTGGCTTACACTTACCATTTGCAGGTATTTGAATGTTCTTTAAACACCAGTCATTTCTTCTAAACATACTAGCGTTTATTAGCACAAAAAACCGTAATTTTTCCATTCCCATCTCATACTTGTCCAGGGGAATTTCTCAGCTGCCATCTCATATTATCACAAGGTATACACACTACTATATATGAGAGTTTCAATGATTCCTTCATAGCTAATGTGACACTTTTCTTCTCTATCAGACAATGAACAATATTTTCTCTATTTTCAGGCCTTATGGTTGAAACCTGATGATCAGTTCTGTACCGAAATGTTGAATGTGGCTCTCATGGATGAATGTCAGAACGGGGTTGATTCAAAGGTTGAGCTCTTCTAGAAACTGGTCAGTTAAATTAACCGCCTTATTCTAGTTCTTGCTGTAATTTATCTGTACTATCATTGTGACGCCTGCAAACATCACTTATAACTTATTCCATGCATCAAAAAACAAGTGACTGTTACAATAGATTCTTTAAAGGGTCTAAACACGCTTTTGCTTTCTTTATTTTCCATTATAAACCAAAGTAATACACACAATAAACATTCATAGATCGTAAAGTTTTCTTAATGTGTGAAGGGGCAGCTTTGTTTCGCTGCAGTTTCTGTGGTTTTGGTCTCTGATATAGGAGGTCCCTTGAGTAGTCCCCCGAACAGCTCTCCTGGATCATAGTAAATTTCAATCTCCTCTGCTCCAAGCGATTCATCAACCTGTAGAGAACCTCTAGAAGTAAGTAAATCCTGATGCTAGAGTTTTAGTTTTAACTATTTAAAGATTATAAGGAGGGGACACAAATTCATGTTTCAGACATACCTTTAGAACTCCTAGGCCCAGGAATTGAACCATTTCCCCAGTAGGAGCATGATCTTTGAACGTTCCTTCAAAGTATCCCCAGTGTCTAATAGCAGGCGGCCCAGAGTACGCAGAGAGTATTTCCCACGCAAACCCTCGTGGTAAAGTAGATCTAAAGGCGTCATGTGATGACTCAAAGCTCTCTTCCTCTGCAGTACAGAAACTCTTCAGGCAGAGAGTTCTTGAGCAAAGCATTATAGCTCCCAAGCCTAAGCGTCTCTTCAGCCGATAAACCTTCTCTTCCTAATATATAAAAGCCATTTGCATCTTTGTTAAGTGCTTGTGGTAATTACCATTGACAAAGAGCTTAAACTTCTCAGGGTTTATAGTCTTGAAGTCTTGTAAATGGATCTTATGTGAGAACTCCATCTCCCATGACTTGATCGCGTTTTGCACCGTCTCTTCTAATGACCCTTCTGGCAACACCTGCGCTCAAAACCAAATACAGTCAACTAATGAGATTATAGACATAGCACATACCTTAAGTGAAACATAAATTAACCGTAGGACCTTGGTCTGGCCTTCTTCAAATAGCTGGTTCACACTTTTGAAGTCTGGAGGGTGACCATACCTCCATTGAACCTGTCCTATATCCTCAAGGGCAGACCTATACCTATCTATCTCTTCCTTAGTAGTCATATTAGCTTGATGTAGAGAGAGTTATGCTTGCTTGTCCCTTTTATAATCTCACAATACATGTTGATATTAAGAATCGTGTTTAAATGGATTAGTGATAAATCTTGTTTTTTGAACTACATAAAGTTGACATTTCGAAGTTAATTGTATCAACCACATTTCGAAGTTGTTAATGGTCTCAACCACATTTGTAGATATTAGCAGGACTAAATTACAACGAATAACCCACAGTTACTTGGATAAATAGGCTTATTTTTTTATCCAATGGCATAATGAAATCCAAGACTAGGAAAAAAAAAGCATAAACCAACGAAAATTTACGAGAAAGTCTTATAACTTCTTTTATGTATAGGTTTGCTATCCGTCACTTTGAATATTATCCTTTAACATTTTAAAGAAATTATTGCAGAAACCTATGAACCAATTGAATTGATATTATAAGTCCACTAGTTGATTGATGTTCTTTTTTTTTCTTTCTTTTTTGAAATTCAAAATTTATGATGTTATAATTTCGTTTTCAAAAACGTTATATACAAACATGGAGTGGTTTGTTTTAGTGCTGTTGATGCGTTACATGTTGATGTGTTGCATTCTATATTAAAAACTCGCATCTTGAGTAGTGAGATTCAAAAATCCTCCGATTTGTGAATGTGCTCTACATGGGCCAGGCCTTCTAATGGTCTATAACCTAATTCCATGCATAAAAAACCAAGTGACTGTTACAATAGATTCTTTAAAAGGTCTAAACACACTTCTGCTTTCATTATTTCCAGTATAACCCAACGTTATACGCACAATAAACATTCGTAGAGCGTAAAACTTTCTTAATGTGTGAAGGGGCAGCTTTGTTTATCTGCAGTGTTGTCTCCACTGTCGGTGGTTTTGGTCTCTGTCATAGGAGGTCCCTTGAGTAATCCCCCGAACAGCTCTCCTGGATCATAGTAAATTTCAATCTCCTCTGCTCTAAGCGATTCATCAACCTGTAGAAGTGAGTAAATCCTGATGCTACAGTTTTAACCATTTAAAGATTATACGGAGGGACACAAATTCACATACCTTTAGAACTCCTAGACCCAGGAATTGAACCATTTCCCCAGTAGGAGCATGACCTTTGAAAGTTCCTTCAAAGTATCCCCAGTGTCTGAACTTGAAGGCTATAACAGGCGGCCCAGAGTACACAGAGAGTATTTCCCACGCAAACCCTCGTGGTAAAGCAGATCTAAAGGCGTCATGTGATGACTCGAAGCTCTCTTCCTCTGGCTTATAGTACTGAAACTTTTTAGGCAAAGAGTTCTTGAGCAAAGCATTATAACTCCCAAGCCTAAGCGTGTCTTCAGCCGATAGGCCTTCTCTTCCTAATAATTAAAAGCCATTTACATCTTTGTTTCATAAGTATGCAGTTTAAGGTCATATTGATTAAGTGCTTGTGGTAATTACCATTGACAAAGAGCTTAAATTTCTCAGGGTTTATAGTCTTGAAGTCCTGTAAACGGATCTTATGTGAGAACTCCATCTCCCATGACTTGATCGCGTTTTGCACCGTCTCTTCTAACGACCCTTCTGGCCACACCTGCGCTCAAAACCAAACTCAATCAATAAAGATTCCCAGATTGTAAACATAGTACATACCTTATGTGAAACATAAATTAACCGAAGGACCTTGGTCTGGCCTTCTTCAAAGAGCTGGTTCACACTGCTGTACTCTGGAGGGTTACTTATCTCTATTTTCCCTAGTAGCCATATTAGCTTGATGTAGAGAGAGTAATGCTGGCTTGTCTCTTTTTATAATATCACAATACATGTTGATATTAAGAAAAGAGTTAAGACGGATAAGTGATGTACCCTGTTATGGTACCACGTAAAGTTGACATTGTGAAGTTGTTGTTAATTGTCTCAATCACAGTTACTTCTTTGTCTGGCTGCTTTTTTTATCGGTCTTACCACTTGTATCTATAGACCCACTACTTGAATTGAATGCTGAGGAGATTTATTTTCAACCCAAACATGATCCTGATCTGCTAATTCTGGGGATTTTCCTACTTTTGTTACTATTTACTAAAGAGGAGGAAACTTAGTCCCAAATGCTTGGCAATCCTAGGTAGAGCTTCTTTATGATTTCATGCTGAACCTAATAAAGGTTCCAGACCCAGGAGATAACTTTCCTGTATGAGCATTGGGTAGTCGGTACATATATCAGTCCGTGGGAGAAGCTTAGTCGACCCATTATGTCTCCTTTCATTTGCTTGCCTCCTTCCTGACTTTTCAGAGAAGCATTTTAACCTTCTCCCTTCAACATTCCGGATTGTATATAAATAAAGTTCTAACATTTCAATTTCAAATTTTTTTTTATATATAACTAATGGACCTATATAGTATCAATTCGATCGGTTCACTGGTTTCTGCAATAATTTCTTAAAAACAAATCAAGAATCCTTAGTGACCAGATAGTATCCGACGTGACAAACATTTTCTATATATCAAACCCATATTATTGAGAAAACAAAACAAGAGAAGAGAGAGTTAGTTAAAATTACATGGGTTCTTTCTTCTTCGAAAAGCTTGTTCACGGTGTCGAAAATCGGAGGACCACCGTGTCTCCAGCGTATGTTTCCCATCTTTTCATCGTTCAAGATCGATCGGTACTTATCGGCGGCCAATCTGAGAGACGAAAGGCTAGTCTCAAGAGCATCGGCAGAAGAAGCCATTTTTGTGAGTTTGTAATAGGGATTATAAGATAAGAGAATACTATATCTAGTAAGCACCGATGTATCCTTTTAGCATAAGAGGATTATGTCACCGAAAGACAGATGTCACGGTTTGGTCGTAACGATCAGAAGAGTCATCACTAATTGGGCGTCATCCCAACCGAATGTAAACTTTAAAGTAAGCTCTAAAGTAAGTTATGGTCTATTAACCCTAACATTCAGTTACTAAGCCTAGCTGCGCCTGACATTGCTACTCATAGATGAATTGTATCCAAATGATCATCTACAGACCATTGTTATGTATGTCTCCATACTAACATGCACCCAAGTTTCACTATAAATGATATGATGGCGATATTTACACTGAGTTGATCATGAAAACATAACTGTTCCATCGGTTCACCTAAGCATAAAAACTTCCGAGTGATTTGATCATAAGAAAACTGCCATCTACAGCTTGTTTTTGGTTTTTCTGTGCAGAAGCTAATACCATGGAGAAAAGAGGACACTAAGTACGTGCAAGGCATAAACTCTCCAGGGTTTATTTCCTGTACTTATTCTGTATTATAAGTCATCTTTAATAATAGATAGAATCAAGTAAAATACATACTTCGTTCTCTCTTTTTTTAACCTTTACATAAACCTTATATAACCTTTTTAGCCTACCCGAGAAAACAAACAGAGAAAAATTAGTTGTATGAGCTTGAGAAAAACCTGTGTGGTTGGAACCACTGTTAATCTTCAGATATTACTACAAAGGAAAAGACACAAGATTTCACTTCATTAGTTCATCAATATCAAGGTTGTTAGAAGCAAAATAGAGCGAGGTATATAAAGAAAGATTTGCTATCGTCAATGATACCTTAAAAGTCCAAAAGAAGCTGTGGAAGAATCCTCTCTAAGTGAGTAGCTTCAATCTTGTCCATTCCCTCAGCTTCAGCGATTATAGCAGCGCGTTGCACAGCCTCTGCCAGTGCGATAAAAAATCCTTTAGATACAAGATGACTAACTTAGAAAAACGATTAGTTTACAAAATGCAAACATGGATAGATAGATGACCTGAGACAAAACTCTTGAGAAGTTCACAGCTGAGCTTTAAAGCATTTGCGTTTGCTACAAGAAGCATAAATACTTAATAGATGATCATACAAAGAAGACATGAGAAAGACAGTGTATAAACAAACCAGAAGCAAGTCTATTCTTCTTGGTTGTTCCCAGAGCAACCTAATTTAGCATCACAAATGGTATATTCAGATCATAGCTGTTACAGGATCAAATCCGAATTCTAATTTGTGACATTGAAACCAAGAGCATACCTCAGCTTCCGTAGCATCAATAGCATCGCTTCTCTCCCTTTCTGCATCGCAATCGAAGAAGATTAAGATAAGCGGATAAGTTAATCGAGAAAACATGGATGCGTACCGCGAAATCTTCGAGCCCAAATGTGCTTGAAAATGGCGTGAATCAGATCCTAATTGCATGAAATTCCAATGTGAGAAAATGAAAATCGTTGAAGGAGGAAAGGAAGACGCGAGCAATGATTTACAGAATCGAAGGTATTGTTAGTATCCATGACTTTTTGCGCATGTAAATGAAGCTTCCTGCTGCAAAAACCATAACGGAAACCGATAAAAACTCAAATAAATCATTTATAACAAAAGAAAAAAAAAAAAAAAAAAAGCTAAAATCATGGAAATCACCACCATTATAGAAAACACAATCATAGGAGACAGATGAGGCGATTCCAAAATTATAAATTCACATACCCAGAAGATGCAGCGATTTACAGTGAGGCGGCGAGGAACAACGATGACAACGAGCTCCGATGGAGGGAAGAGACGATGGAAATTCGAAGACGACGAAGGAAACTTGATTAAATTGCAATATGGTGGAGTAAGCTCGGCCCAGTAAACATTGAATTTTATTGCCCCAGCCCATATGTGTCATCTTGTGTAAATTTGTCAGACGCGCCTCATTTATCTCATTTTCCTAAATTTTCCAAAATACTCCGATTTCTGTGGTATAAACCTTGCCGAATTGGTGAAACGCGCGCTACGCGTTTCTCTTGCGCGTGGGATAACTTTCAATTATTAATTAAGTTTTGCACGTGCATTACATGGGCCAGTCCTTATACGCGTCCTTTTGCCTTTGTAGACCCAACGACAGTGTTGCACGTGCACAACATGGGCCAGGCCTTATACGCGTCCGTTTGAATTTGTATACCCCCAACGACAGCGTTTTAGTAAATTGCAGTTTATTTTAGGAATGAGGCCTGACCCATATTGTATCAGCTCATATAAAAGTAGCATAACTTTTTTAGCCCACTAAAGAACATATTTTATAGACCGAAATTTTATTTATTCAGCCCATGTTCGACAAAAGATTTACTGATGCGATTTTATTTCGCTAAATGCAAAAACTGTCCTACCTAAATTTCAAACAATCTTCGAGTTTAAGATGATTAATATGGTGGAGTAAGCTCGGCCCAGTAGGCCTCAATAGGTTTATTTTATAAACTAAGCCCATATCGTTAGACGTTGTCATGTTGTGTAAATTTGTCAGACGCGCCTCGCTTACCTCATTTTCCCAAATTTTCCAAAATCATTCCATTTTTATGGTCTATAAGTCTATAACCTTGCCGAATTGGTGATACGCGCGCTACGCGTTCTTCCTGCGCGTGGGGTAACCTTCAATTAAATTTGAGTTTTCCACATGCACTACATGGGCCAGGCCTTATATGCGTCTTTTTGCTTTTGTAGACCCCAATGATAGTGTTTTAGTAAATTGCAATTTATATTAGGGATAAGGCCTGGCCCATATGGTAACAGTTCATAAAAAAGATAGCATAACTATTCTAGCCCACTAAAGAACAGATTTTATTGACTCATATTTCATTTACTCGGCCCATGTTCGACAAGAGATTTACTGATACGATTTGATTTCGCCAAATACAAAACTGTCCAACCGTTCAAACAATCTTCAAGTTTAAGATGATTGATCCGACAATAAAGCTCCTGTAGTTTCAGACCTAAGCCTAATTCAAAGATAGATCTATGATACTAAACGGAGGAATCTCAATCTTCTTTAGGACTTGATATTACATCAACGAGATACTGATTCAACTTCTGTCCAAACGTCTTCACAGAGAATGATTCAACGATATGTTTCCTGGCTTCACTTCCCATTTTAGTCGCCAACTCAGGATTCTCGATGAATCTAATCATCGCCAAACTGAAATCTTCTGGAGTCGGTTCACAGAGATAGCCTGTTACTCCATTCTTTACCGTCTCCACGGGGCCACCGCTGTTGCAGGCTATCACAGGTTTGAATGCAGCCATTGCTTCTAATGGAACAATACCGAAATGTTCATCCTAGCAATTGAAATGAAAAATTAGAACAAGATAAGATCGAAACTTGAAAGAGGAAAAAAAAGAGATGGTGGCTTTACTGTTGGAGTGTAGAGAACGCACAGGCAGCTTGAGAGAAGCTCATTTCTTTCAGCAGTTGAACAAGATGTAATGAAGTTTACTCGATCAGAAACTCCTTCTTTCTCGGCTAAGCTTCTGAGCTCCTCCAAGTACTCTACATTCTCTTTCAGTCGTTCGTCATATCCACCTGAAACAATGGAGTTTTCTTAGAATGCAAACAGTAAATCTTCATTCAATGATCATGGAAGAGACATGAATAATAGTACGCTTGCCTGCAACGGTAAGGGTAACATCACTCAGATTTTGCTTATGGTTGCATAGCATAGCAAAAGCGGAAACGGCTAGATCGATGTTCTTTTTCCTCTCAAAGCGGTTTATAGAGAGGAAATTCAACCTGCTCGAGACAAAGAAGAAGAGAATAAATTAGAAACCGGCAGAGAAGTAGTTTGCAATGTGGAAACTTGAATTTCGATCCTAGAAATTTGGAGTTCAGGGATATACAATACTTATAACTATGGGGTTCATTGAACTGATCGATATTGACTGCCGGGTAAAGAACAGCTGGGCGACTTCCTCGTGTATGAAGACACTTGAATGTATTGGCAAATGTTGATGCTGTGAAGTTACTGTTAACAAGGATAATATCAGCCATTCCTGCAATCCAACAAGTGATATAAGAACACATAGTACCAGATGGATGGAAGTATGAGGAAAATGGAAAACAGACGTGGAATTACAAACAGCAAAGATTGGACAGTTAATGAATGAAACAAAACCTGTGGTTTGTTCTTCAATGAAATCGATGGGTTTCCGATACATCCGCCTAAGCGGAGTTGTATGCTTAGCTAGTAAGAGATCCGGGAAATGGCAGTAGAAAACAACCTATATCCAAACATCTTCCATATTAAACTATAATATGCACTGATCACAAGATATGATAACTAAAGGAAAGTTTTATCACCTTTGATGACCTTTTGAGTTTTAGCAATGGGACTACGACTGAAACCTGGTCTGCTAGTATGATATCGAACGAAGACCAACCCAAAAGAACACAGAGAGCAACAAACAAGCACCGCAAATATGCACAGACTGCGTGTAAACGGTAGAAAATATGCCGTGGCAGGAAAGAACCATACACCGTAACTTGAAAGATACCTGCATAGTTGTTAAGACATAATCATAAAATCACTGGAAGAATATCCTTAAACTAAATGGAGAAATATCCGAGCTTAGAAAACCATTTCGGAAATTGAGAGCGAAGAATCTTAAATCCTGTGTAGACATTTCTTTCAAGGCAAAGATATTTTCTTTCATTCACACATGAAATTTAAAAGAAAAGCTTCAAGTCTCAAGTGTATTTAAATCGTCACTCACCGGAGAGAGTTTCCTCGAAGCATCTGGATTTGTCGTGGTGAGAAGTGAACACATGAACTTTATGACCATGCGATGCAAGCTCAACTGCCGCATCGACGATCAATCTCTCTGCTCCACCTGCAAATATCAAAAACAACACAAAATTAAAACGGCAATTCAACGCACTAGTGTGAATTTTCTAGAACCGATAAATAAAAGATGATAACTCATTGACTTGTATGTCAAATCTAAAGCCTGTTTAATTCGTTCTTGATCTCTCAATTACGTTTAATCGATGAATTGGGTAAATAACTCTTCGGAAGCAATATAGATCGAGCGGAAGAAGGTTTTTAATCAGGGAAAATAAAACCGAGAGATTGGTGAAGATCGTACCTATACCAAGATCTGGATGTATAATGGCGATGTTCATCTTTGAATCTTCTTTTCTCCCCATTTTGATCTGACTTTGCAGACTGGCTCGCTTTGTTTTTCTGTTTGCGATTTCCTGAAAATTAGAAGTGATATTTGACCCGCCCGTTTAGCCCAATTGATAATTAAAATGGGAGAAAAATAAATTGATTTAATTTAGGTATGATGAAATATGTTTAAGGCCCACAACTGATTGGCCCATTAAAGCCCAACAAGTTTAATAAATTTTTAATACCACGAAATTAATTTCAGTTATATACATTTTGCGGGGTTTTTGATAAAAACAAATTTAGTTTTAACTAGTATCTTTTGTCAAAAAATTTAATTTTTTTTTACATTATTAAAAAATGTATTTAACATACAAACTGTTTATATAAATTTATGATTGCAACATTTTCTCTCCTTGCATCTCTAATAACTTATATATATATTTATCAAAAATATATATATAAGGCTCTGATAAGTTAATACCTTGATACCATAAGGAGCGTATTAGAGCCATGTGGATGGTGTTAGTGATAGTATTAAAATAGAACTAATCAAAATCAAAATGTTTTAAAACCTCAATCAAAATGTTTAGTTATCCATTTAATCTTTTTAATGAAGTATATTTAATGACTTTATGGTCATACGTTTTATGTTTTACTATACTATTCTCATATATTATGATTTACCTAATTATATTTTTCTATGAAATTTACGATTTCTATTACAATTAAAAGTAAATAGGATCTTTTCTAAAATATATATATTCGTCGAAACAAGATTTAGAGACCATCAATCCTCGGATTGTTGAAAAGTCTCAACTCAAACCTTGTGTATACAAGCAACCCTCGAACTTGGTTAATACCCTAAAAAGTTAATACCTTGATTCTTGTGGTATCGAGAAGATCTTTTGAGTCAAGAAATTGACTCAGAATATATATATCTAAGGAAAAATCTTACATACTAGATGAAAAAGATTTAAAATTATTTAGTAAGTTTTTTTTTAGTTTTACAAAGCTTAGTTCTCCCGAGTGTTTTTGCCAGTCTTGTGTCTAGCAAGTAAGTTCCGTGAAGTATTGGGCAATTAAACCTAGAATTAAGTCTGGATTGTAGGGAATCTAAATCTTTAAAAAACCCATTACAAATTCATGATGAGTTCGTATTTTAGAAATTCGCTAGATAGATCTGAATCATCTTCATCTAGAAGTAGATTTCCAAAAGAATCTAAAAAGTTATAAATAGTCAAGAAACGACCATAGATGACTTTTAAGGCTCAATTGACAATTAGAAAATCCCAAGAGTTAATAGAGATCAAATCTATCAAATCTCACAGATGAATTTCTTGAAAACAAAATTTTCAATTAAAACAGAAGAACGTGACATACAATTAACTAAACCTTTTGAAACAATTGAATTATTTTCACTGAACGCTTTACAAAGACATAGAGAAAAGAATTTCAAATATATACATATTGGCTTAGTCCAAGTCGGTATAAAACCACTTTCAAAAGAAGGTCTTAATACTTCAATTTTAGCTATTCTAAGAGATACTAGATTCAAATTATTTGAAGACTCTTTGCTCAGCTCTATAGAGTCAAGCCTTTGTGCTGGTCCAATATCATTTGATTGTTATCCAAATTTCACTGTTTCTTTAAATGACCAAAATATATTAAAATCACTGGTTTTACAAGTTAAAACACATAACTATGAAATGATCGAATGATCAATTCCGATTACTTTGGATTTTAGACTACATTATAAAGCCATGACTAGTGCTTTTTCTTCAAAAGTAAAAATATCGAGTAAAAAGGGTGAAACACTCTTACTCCAAACCGATTTTTCAAAATCAAACTGTATTATTCCAATATCAATTCAATGTAAAGAAGTAAACCTTCCAGATGAATGGATCCTTGAAGGAGTAACTCAACCAAAACCTCAAAACCCTGTAGAACCAATAGAGCCAAACACACGTTTAAAAAATATTAAACAATCTAATAACGAAAAATTAAGCTTTCCTTCATTAGACATAATGAGAAAATACTGAAGATGATCTCACCTATGAATCCTCTTCAAATATGAATACAATAGACTTAGGAAGAGTCTCCCAAATAGGTCATGATTATCTGATTCAAGAACCAAGATTCCAACCACGATTCTCAACTTCTGATGTTCTAAATTAAATCTAGAGAAATGTTGATTTTCGAACACAGATTCCAAACCCTGTATATACGTCAAGAACTAGTCTTGAACAAAATGAATTTGTCACGAAATCAGAACCAACTAGCCCAACTTTTTCAGCTATCACTGATATGGCTAATGAACTAAATGTTTTAGAAAAAGATTTTGAGGTAAATAAAAAAACTTTGCGAGAAGAATTCTATTCAAAAAATAATTTACAAAAAAGAAATTGGTTTTTCAAAGAATTTTCAAAAATCAGAGAAAAAATACAAGAAGAATATTATGAATACCTTAACAAAAACAGAGTTCAAATTTTATTTTTTAATTGGTTTGAAGATTATACAAAAGAAAATAACATTTATAATCCTTTTTTAAAAACCACAAATCCTATTACCAATCGAAACAAAGGATGTGAATGGGAAACAATTACTAGTGGTAAAATAATTCATTCAAATCACCACCCTCAACAAGGAATAAAACTTGAGTTATCGGGTAAACCGATCGAAGTAATTCCTTTTAAAATCCTTCAAGAAGATGATAAGACGAATGTCAAGAACATCATTCTCTAAAACAATTTTTCAAACACTAATCTTGGCACAATAAGTAAACAATTTGATAGGATTGAGAAAACAATTCTAAAACAAACAAATCACCCAAATGAAACTCCATCTAATAAAAAACTAAAACTTCCAATTTTCAAACCGTTTCAATTTTCAAACCATAGTCTTAGCTATAACCATTCATTTCATAGGAGATTCTTCTGTCCTTAGGGACAAAAACGTTGAACTCCTTTCAAATCTTAAATGTAAAAAATTAAGTGATTTCCAATGGTATAAAAACACCTTCCTCACTAGAGTCTTACTCCGGCAAGATTCAAATCAACCCTTCTGGAAAGAAAAATTTCTTGCTAGTCGACCAACACTCTTAGGAGAAAAGGTCATAACTAAAATTAGAGAATCTAGTGGCATCCAAATAATAGATTATGACGATTTCACTTACGGTGAATTAGTTAGTTTTGTCCAACAAGAAGGTCTTAAAATCTGTCAAGATTTAAAACTCCAAAAACACCTCAAATGGGAACTTAAAATAACAAAAATAGAGTTAGGGTCTTTTTGCAAACAATTTGAAATGGATCCTACAAATAAAACGTCATGTGCAGGAAATTGTAAACCAGAAAACTATTCCAAAAAATCAAAATTTACAAAAAACTTTAAAGATTATAGGCCACAAGAAAATTCCTAGAAAAAACCGAGAAAAGATAACTCATGGAATAAATCTCGAAAAACATTTAAACCACAAGAATAAAAAAATAAACCTTTTCATAAAAATCTAACATGCTATAAATGCAATAAAAATAACATACTTCAAAATACTGTCGCTTAAATAAGAAAATCCAAGAACTCGATCTTGGAGAAGAAATCACAAACAAAATATCAAATCTTTTCCTAGAATACTCTACATCATATAGTGATTACGATTCTGAACACTCTTCTAAAGAGGCCTTGCAAGTTGATGAACTAAATGATTCATCATCCAGCTCGGACTCAGATAAGAAAAAAGTTCAAGTCCTCACAAAAGATCAAGAATTCCAACTAGAAATCATGAATTAAATATCAGACCCCCAACTAAAATAAAAATTTTTGGGAACACCATTTATAAACTTAATAACACCTTACAAAGTTAACGAAGATTCAATCTCTTTCAAAACATAAGATAAAATATTACTCTTCGAATTCATGGAAACAACGAAAAAGAGAAGCCTAACTTAATAAAAGCTTGCTCAATACAAGAAAATTCAATAAATACACTGATACATAGCAAAAAATTCCACTTGAAAATTTTGCAAACGGAATTTCTTGTTGAAAAGACAAAAGAAACACTAGAAACTTCAATTACAAAAGGAAAAATTTCAAAACTAACTAAGTTTTTCGAAGAACAATTATGCTCCAACTTACCAACAGCCTTCAGGGATAGAAAACCACACATAGTTGATCTACACTATGAAAAAAATTCGATGAAAAATAAATTCCTACAAAAGCTCGCCCAATACAAATAAACTCTGACCTAGAGAATCATTGCAAAAAATAAATTTCAAAACTTTTAAACAAAAATTTAATTTCAAAGTAAAGATCTCTATGGTCTTGTGCAACTTTCTATGTGAATAAAAACTCTGGAATAGAAAAGGGAACTCCAAAACTCGTGATAAATTATAAACCTTTGAATACAGCATTAAAATGGATTAGATATCCGATTCCAAATAAAAAAATATCTCCTTCAAAAACATCAGTCAGCACACATATTTTCAAAATTCGATCTAAAATCAGGATTTTGGCAAATCAAAATATCTGAATATGATCGTTATAAAACAACATTTACTGTTCCTTTTGGACAATACCAATATAACGTAATGTCTTTCGGTTTAAAAAATGCACTTTCAGAATTTCAAAGAATAATGAATGATATACTTTCAGATTATTTAAAATTTTGTTTAGTATATATTGATGATATACTTATATTTCAAACTCGATTGACGAGCATTTCAAACATCTCAAAACTTTTTACTATCTCGCACATAAAAATGGACTTGTTCTTTCCAAAACAAAAATGTCTTTAGTCCAAACTAGAATACGATTCCTTGGTCATTACGTTTCAAAACAAATGATAAAACCAATATCAAGATCATTAGAATTTGCGAATAAATTCCCTGATAAAATCTTGGATAAAACCCAATTACAAAAGTTCCTAAGAAGCCTTAATTATGTACTAGATTTTTGTCCAAATATCAACATATTAGGTAGACCACTTTATGATTGTCTAAAGAAAAACTCAACCCCTTGGATAGAAGAGCATACCGCAGTAGTCCAACAACTAAAAAACAAATCTTAGAAATCCCATGCCTGCATATAGCGAATCCAAAATTAGGAAAAATAGTGGAAACAGACGCCTCTAATCTAGGATACGGGGGCATTCTAAAACAAAAATGAACAAATAATCATGAAAATATAATCCAATATATTTCATCCCATTGAAATGAAACTCAAAAAAATTATTCGACCATCAAAAACGAAATACTAAGTATAGTCTTATGTATACAGAAATTTCAAAGTGATCTTTTAAACCAAAATGTTTTACTAAGAATTGATTGCAAAAGTGCTAAAGATATTTTACAAAAAGATGTAAAAAAACCTTGCATCAAAACAGATTTTCGCCTGATGGCAGTCTATATTAAGTATTTTCGATTTTGATATAGAATATATTAAAGGAAAACCAAATTCTGTTCCAGATTTCCTAACTCGAGAGTTTTTCCAAAACATGTACGATGCCCCCAAAGATGGTCTACAGGGGAAAAACCCCTGTTTCAGGCCAAAACCAAGACAAAACACCAACTCCAAATACCTCCAAACCAAAGACAGAACCATAAACACAACCCTGAATTACAATTACAAAAAGGAAACCAAAAAAAGAAGAAAAAACTCTTCAAACCCCTGAAGAAATCTTGATACAAATACGGTCCCTACAACAAACTTTCAAAAAAAGTTTTTCAAAACAAAAGAAAGGTAATCCTTCAAACCCACCCCCTTCTCTTGCAATTTTTGAAATACCTGAAGCCTATTTAAAAATGGTTTCAAAACAAAACCAGGCTTCAAAACAAATTTTAAAACCTTTAAACAATTCATAAATTGTTTTAAAGGAATTTTCAAACTATCCCCATTCGGAAATATTTAAAAACCAACTTATCAAAATGTGATTACAATAGAAAAAGACTTTTTTGTTGAAAATGATCCGTATTTCACGATCGAAAAGTTTTTTGGAAAAAACCAGTTTTTCAAACCATACAATTCTGAAAAAACCGTTTTATTTTACCAAACAATTTTGGAAATCACATGATCAGTTACTCTCAAACATAATTTTTGGATGAAAGTCACACGGCCCCTCCTTATTCGACTTTTAAAATTCATAAAATCATTTCCCCAAGAAATTGGGTTTATGATCTCAATGATAATATAAAGTTTTCAGAAAATTGTTCGAATCTCTTGCTACAATGTCCCATTCAATTACTGGGATTATTGCCAAGCTTGGTACAATGCTTTCCTTATTCAATCCCCCAAACACAAACACACGTGTTTGATCTTTTTCGACACCGCATGTAACATATCTTAGATCACTTTGAAATTTCTGTATACATAATTACATAATTAAGTATCTGAATATGATCGTTATAAAACAGTATTTACTGTTCTTTTTGAACAATACCAATGGAACGTAATGTCTTTCGGTTTAAAAAATGTACCTTCGGAATTTCAAAGAATAATGAATGATATACTTTCAGATTATTCAAAATTGTGTATAGTATATATTGACGATATACTTATATTTTCAAATTCGATTGACGAGCATTTCAAACATCTTAAAACTTTTTACTATCTCGCACGTAAAAATGGACTTGTTCTTTCCAAAACAAAAATGTCTTTATTCCAAACTAGAATACGATTCCTTGGTCATTACGTTTCTAAAAGAATGATAAAACCAATAGAAAGATCATTAGAATTTACGAATAAATTTCATGATAAAATCTTGGATAAAATTCAATTACAAAGGTTCCCATAAAGCCTTACTTATGTACTAGATTTTTGTCCAAATATCAACAGATTAGCTAGACCACTTCATGATCGTCTAAAGTGATCATGTATACAGAAATTTCAAAGTGATCTAAGATATGTTACATGCGGTGTCGAAAAAGATCAAACACGTGTGTTTGTGTTTGGGGGATTGAATAAGGAAAGCATTGTACCAAGCTTGGCAATAATCCCAGTAATTGAATGAGACATTGTAGCAAGAGAGATTCGAACAATCTTCTGAAAACTTTATATTATCATTGAGATCATAAACTCAATCTCTTGGGGAAATGATTTCATGAATTTTAAAAGTCGAATAAGGAGGGGCCGTGTGACTTTCATCCAAAAATTATGTTTGAGAGTAACTGATCATGTGATTTCCAAAATTGTTTGGTAAAATAAAACGGTTTTTTCAGAATTGTATGGTTTGAAAAACTGATTTTTTCCAAAAAACTTTTCGATCGTGAAATACGGATCATTTTCAACAAAAAAGTCTTTTTCTATTGTAATCACATTTTGATAAGTTGGTTTTTAAATATTTCCGAATGGGGATAGTTTGAAAATTCCTTTAAAACAATTTATGAATTGTTTAAAGGTTTTAAAATTTGTTTTGAAGCCTGGTTTTGTTTTGAAACTATTTTTAAATAGGCTTCAGGCATTTCAGAAATTGCAAGAGAAGGGGGTGGTTTTGAAGGACTACCTTTCTTTAGTTTTGAAAAACTTTTTTCGAAAGTTTGTTGTAGGGACCGTATTTGTATCAAGATTTCTTCAGGGGTTTTAAGAGTTTTTTCTTCTTTTTTTGGTTTCCTTTTTGTAATTGTAATTCAGGGTTGTGTTTATGGTTCTGTCTTTGGTTTGGAGGTATTTAGAGTTGGTGTTTTGTCTTGGTTTTGGCCTGAAACAGGGGTTTTTCCCCTGTAGAACGTCTTTGGGGGCATCGTACCTGTTTTGGAAAAACTCTCGAGTTAGGAAATCTGGAACAGAATTTGTTTTTCCTTTAATATATTCTATATCAAAATCGAAATACTTAATATAGACTGCCATCAGGCGAAAATCTGTTTTGGTGCAAGGTTTTTTTACATCTTTTTGTAAAATATCTTTAGCACTTTTGCAATCAATTCTTAGTAAAAAAATTTGGTTTAAAAGATCACTTTGAAATTTCTGTATACATAAGACTATACTTAGTATTTTGTTTTTGATGGTCGAATAATTTTTTTGAGTTCCATTCCAATGGGATGAAATATATTGGATTCTATTTTCATGATTATTTGTTCATTTTTGTTTTAGAATGCCCCCGTATCCTATATCAAAGGCGTCTGTTTCCACTTTTTTCCTAATTTTGGATCGGCTATATGCAGGGATGAGATTTCTAAGACTTGTTTTTTAATTTGTTGGATTACTGCGGTATGCTCTTCTATCCAAGAGGTTAAGTTTTTCTTTAGACAATCATAAAGTGGTCTACCTAATCTGTTGATGTTTGGACAAAAACCTAGTACATAATTAAGGCTTCCTATGAACTTTTGTAATTGGATTTTATCCTATATTTTATCAGGAAATTTATTCGCAAATTCTAATGATCTTGATATTGGTTTTATTATTCGTTTTGAAACGTAATGACCAAGGAATCGTATTTTAGTTTGGAATAAAGACATTTTTGTTTTGGAAAGAACAACTCCATTTTTACGTGCGAGATAGTAAAAAGTTTTAAGATGTTTGAAATGCTCGTCAATCGAGTTTGAAAATATAAGTATATCGTCAATATATACTATACAAAATTTTGAATAATCTGAAAGTTTATCATTCATTATTCTTTGAAATTCTGAAAGTGCATTTTTTTAACCGAAAGGCATTACGTTCTATTGGTATTGTCCAAAAACAACAGTAAATGCTGTTTTATAACGATCATATTCAGATATTTTGATTTGCCAAAATCCTGATTATAGATCGAATTTTGAAAATATGTGTGTTGACTGAAGTTTTTGAAGGAGATCTTTTTTATTTGGAATCGGATATCTAATCCTTTTTAATGCTGTATTCAAAGGTTTATAATTTATCACGAGTTTTGGAGTTCCTTTTTCTATTTCAGAGTTTTTATTCACATAGAAAGTTGCACAAGACCATGGAGATCTTGACTTTGAAATTAAATTTTTGTTTAAAAGTTTTGAAATTTATTTTTTGCAATGATTCTCTAGGTCAGAGTTTATTTGTATTGGGCGAGCTTTTGTAAGAATTTCTTTTTCATCTAATTTTTTTCATAGGGTAGATCAACTATGTGTTGTTTTCATCCCGATTTTGGTAAAACATAATTGTTCTTCGAAAAGCTTAGTTAGTTTTGAATTTTTTTCTTTTGTAATTGAAGTTTCTAGTGTTTCTTTTGTCTTTTCAACAAGAAATTCCGTTTGCAAAATTTTCAAGTGGAATTTTTTGCTATGTATCAGTGTATTTATTGAATTTTCTTGTATTGAGCAAGCTTTTATTAAGTTTAGGCTTCTCTTTTTCGGTGTTTCCATGAATTCGAAGAGGAATTTTTTATCTTGTGTTTTGAAGGAGATTGAATCTTCATTAACTTTGTAAGGTGTTATTAAGTTTATAAATGGTGTTCCGAGAATGATATTTTGGTATATATCATCTGTGAGAACAAAAGCAGTTTTGAAAAGAATATTATCTTTTAATATTGAAGCTTCTGTTTTTGATGTTATACTAAGTTTTGAATTGTTTGCTGCTGAGAGTTTTTTATTTGTTTTATGGTGAAAGCATCTTGGTACTATACCTGTTTTTATGCAATTTAAGTCTGCATCCGTGTCAAATAGTGCAATTGTATTTATTTTATAGTTTTCTGATAAGACAAATGTAATTTTTATTTTATACTTTTCGAGAGGTGATTTCTCTTAGTACAAAGAGGAAATCATTTGGCATAGTGTTTAGAGATTGTATTTGTTCTATTATTTCATCTTCTATGTTTTCTGGACAATTGTTCTCATGTTTTTCCGAACTTGAGTCATCATGTTTAGAGGCTAATATTGAATGAAAATATTCGGAATCGGTTTTTTGTTTTTCTTTTAGATGTTTGAGCTCATTTTTTACATCTTTTATTTCAATTTGAAGTGATTTTCTAAATATTTGTTTATATTTTTGGGGGATGAATTGATATTGAATTCAAGATTTCTAATTGGTATTCTTGAAATTTTGTGAGGACTTGAACTTTTTTCTTATCTGAGTCCGAGCTGGATGATGAATCATTTAGTTCATCAACTTGCAAGGCCTCTTTAGAAGAGTGTCCAGAATCGTAATCACTAGATGATGTAGAGTATTCTAAGAAAAGATTTGATATTTTGTCTGTGATTTCTTCTCCAAGATCGAGTTCTTGGATTTTCTTATTTAAGCGACAGTATTTTGAAGTATGTCATTTTTATTGCATTTATAGCATGTTAGATTTTTATGAAAAAGTTTATTTTTTGATTCTTGTGGTTTAAATGTTTTTCGAGATTTATTCCAGGAGTTATCTCTTCTCGGTTTTTTCCAGGAATTTTCCCGTAGCCTATAATCTTTAAAGTTTTTTGTAAATTTTGATTTTTTGGAATAGTATTATGGTTTACAATTTCCTGCGCATGATTTTTTATTTGTAGGATCCATTTCAAATTGTTTGCAAAAAGACCCTAACTCTATTTTTGTTCTTTTAAGTTCCCATTTGAGGTGTTTTTGGAGTTTTAAATCTTGACATATTTTAAGACCTTGTTGTTGGACAAGACTAACTAATTCACCGTAAGTGAAATCGTCATAATCTATTATTTGGATGCCACTAGATTCTCTAATTTTAGTTATGACCTTTTCTCCTAAGAGTGTTGGTAGACCATCAAGAAATTTTTCTTTCCAGAAGGGTTGATTTGAATCTTGCCGGAGTAGGACTCTAGTGAGGAAGGTGTTTTTATACCATTGGAAATCACTTAATTTTTTACATTTAAGATTTGAAAAGAGTTCAACGTTTTTGTCCCTAAGGACAGAAGGATCTCCTATGAAATGAATGGTTATAGCTAAGACTAGGGTTGATACTGCATTTTGTTGTGTATTTCCAAAATTATCTATAATTGGCATTCTTTCTTCATCCATTTTTATAGCATCAAGAATTTCTCCTCGTTGCTGGTTATTTAGATAGTTATCCCACCATCCTTTAAGCTGTCCTGAAAAGCCAGCTATAAGGAGTTCAGCTACCGTTTTATCTTCATTGCCTATTTGTGTTCTATAGGTGTTTGCAGCCATGGTCATTTTTTGTAGAAACTTTAAAATGTTATATTCAGATATTCCATCTAGATTCCAGTCTTAAACTGAAGAAGAGTTAAACCTAGATTGCTCGATTGGCTGAATTTGTCCTAGATCTGGTGTCGCTATTATTTGATTTTCATGATTGTTTCTCCAATCAAGACGGTTTATTCTATTGTTTGAAAATTGTTCTATGGTTTTATCGGAATATGATTCATGACATAGGGTATTTATTCGAATATTTAAACTTTGTGTTTCGAAATTTCTAGGATTTCTTTGGGCTTTAGAAGTTGGTGTATCAGGGAGATCATAAGCTTGATGTTTACTATTTTTCCCTATTTCTATATTGCTCAGTTGGCTTTGAGGAGTTCGTATGAATTCTATACTCGTATTTTGACAAGTTTTAACACTATTTTCTGAAATTTGAAACGGTTTGAAAATTGGAAGTTTTAGTTTTTTATTAGATGGAGTTTCATTTGGGTGATTTGTTTGTTTTATAATTGTTTTCTCAATCCTATCAAGTTGTTTACTTATTGTGCCAAGATTAGTGTTTGAAAAATTACTTTGGAGAATGATGTTCTTGACATTCGTCTTATCATCTTCTTGAAGGATTTTAAAAAGAATTGCTTCGATCGGTTTACCCGATAACTCAAATTTTATTCCTTGTTGAGGGGTGTGATTTGAATGAATTATTTTACCATTAGTAATTGTTTCCCATTCACATCCTTTGTTTCGATTGGTAATAGGATTTGTGGTTTTTAAAAAATGATTATAAATGTTATTTTCTTTTGTATAATCTTCAAAAAATAAAATTTGAACTCTGTTTTTGTTAAAGTATTCATAATATTCTTGTATTTTTTCTCTGATTTTTTTAAATTCTTTGAAAAACCAATTTTTTTTTTTTGTAAATTATGTTTTGAATAGAATTCTTCTCGCAAAAATTTTTTATTTATCTCAAAAAAAATTTCTAAAACATTTAGTTCATTAGCCATATCAGTGATAGCTAAAAAAGTTGGGCTAGTTGGTTCTGATTTCGTGACAAATTCATTTTGTTCAAGACTAGTTCTTGACGTATAGACAGGTTTTGGAATCTGTGTTCGAAAATCAACATTTCTCAAGATTGAATTTGGAACATCAGAAGTAACCGAGAGGTGTTGATAGAAAAAGTTGAAATTTATTATAACAAGTACATTTTTATAATTAGCAACTTACAAATTAAAAACTAAAAACGGAAGAAGAGTTCTTGACTCGATATCTAAACACATGGCTCTGATATCATAAATATATATATATATATATCAAATATATATATATTTATCAAATATATATATATTTATCAAATATATATATATATATATATATATATATATTTTTATCAAAAATATATATATAAACAAGTCAAACACATGGTTATTTCCAAAAAAATTGATTTAATTAATTCAGATTTTTAACAAAGGTTATTTCATTTGTCAACCACTCATATTATTATGAGAATTAGTCTTATTCCATATACCAAATAGTCAAATACTAACAGTTAGATCAATAACATAATATATTAATCAAAATGTATATATTCTATAAATAAAATTATAATGGCATCAAGTTCGTACCTAGTTTAATATGGAAATGGAAATTTTTGTTTGAATACTCCAAAATTCTCATTGAGAGAAAAGGAGAATACTCTTAATTTATCAAAATTCATAAAAACCAAAGTTGGCTATACACTGATACACATTGTCTTTGATGACTCCACATGCTGAAAACTAGTAATCGTACCTGAGGATTCAGTGCCTTCCATATAAATAGCTTTGTTCATCTTGACTGAAATTGAATTCTCAGAAGAGAACAATATGATTATGCCTCTGCGTAGACGAAACATAAACACTGGTTTATTGCATCAAACTTAACCAATAGATTGGCCAGAAATATATGAAAACAAAAACTAAGATTTCATATCAAGAATTGTGATTAGGTATGATCAGGTACGATGTAAACATACCATCACTAACCAACGCATGCCTCATTGTTGTCCTGTGGATTATCAGCGTTATCTTCGGTCATATGGTCCTAAAATGATTCACAATTCAATTTGAGAGATAACAGGATAAGAGAGAGTTCGTGTTCTCTTTGTATACTTTCTTACCTCGATCACGGATGATGGCTTCTCATTGTTCTGGTTAGCATTAGATTCGACAAGAGGAGCACCGCCTTTCATTATTCTACGTGGAAGGGAATCAAAGTCACAGCCAAGTAGTTCAGAGACAAACCGAGCAAAAGCCTTGTGAGCTCGTATTTTCAACTTAGGTGCTTTAATACAATGCCGAACCAGTCCAAAACAGTGTTTGGATCTTTTTATCATCTTCTTATCAGTAGCAGCACAACACACAAGACAGATAAAAGCTCCACCTTCACAGTTTTTCTCGTAGTAACTCTTGAGCTCAACGTTCTCTGAGAAGACTCTAGATATTAACTCCAACTCCTCAGAAATATTTCCATCACCATTCTCCTCCACTTCATCAACCGAACCAGTACCACCCTTGGCAAAAATGTCTTTCAAAGCTTCTGATGCATTCTGTTGCATTTGTAACACAGCAGTCTTTACCTGTTCATCAACCGACATGACCCGCTGTTTCTCCTGGGGATTCTTTGAATCTGAAGGCAGCTCAGAAGCACACTCCACAACCGCATCCATGCCCACTGTCTGTCAATAATAGTAACCAAAAAAATAATCAATCAAATTCATCTTTCATGACCATAATCAGATCAAAACCTTTCCTCACAACAACATAAAAAACTGATAAGATTGTTGTTAAACTAAACATCACTTGAATGTTTCTTCTATTGAATCTCAAACAACATACAAACGTATTCATACTCAATGATAAAATCTATCTCTATTATGAATAGGATATAGCTAAATCTACTAATACATCTCTAAATCTACTTAAATCGTATCACCAAATACTTGTCTTTGATCACTACAACCTAATAATAACCAGAAATATCATAACTTATAAGCCCTTAATTGGATTTCTACAAGCAAATCAATAGACTGTAACAGTTGCAATATCTTTTCAAGGTATCGAATCAAACCTGAGCTTCTTTTTGGCTAGAAACAACTGGATTGTTAACATCCCAGCCAAGAACATTGCAGACAACCTGTGCAAGAGCTCTATGCTGAGTTTTCATATCCGTCTTGTGAATCGCAAGTGAATGCTGAATTAAAGCCAAACAGCTCTTGAATTTCCTACAACTCTTCTCTCCAGTAACACCACAAACCAAACACCAGAATTCACCATTCCCAGTGTTATTCTCATAGTACTCCTTGAGCTTCCCATTCTCTTCGAACACCTTCGACAAAAACTGAAACTCCTTTGAAAAAGATCCTTCTTCATCACTATCAGATCCATCACCACCAGCTACTGAGCTATCTTCTTCGCCAGATTTTTTGGCAAAGAACTCACGACATGTACGATGGATATCTCTCTGAAGTATATTCACAGCGAATTTCGCTTTCTCCTCCGCCGAAATAGGTCTCGCCTTCTTACATGGCTTATACTCAGGCCATCCAGATCCCGATTGAAGCAATTCCTCTACGGGCCATTCTCGACCCGAATCGGGCCTCGGACGCTTATTATTAGGGTTCCTAGGTATAATCTGCGGACTAAGGGCTCCATAGCGAGAGAGAAGATGCAAATCCGCCGGCGGGATGTAATTAGGCCTGGGTCTCTGAATCGGGTCGTGGATCGGGTTGAAATTAGGGGTAGGGATCGGATTCCGGGTCGGAGGACCATGGTGCCAGAGGGAGTGAAGATAGATTACTTCTTGCCTCAGAGATTCATCGTCGTAATGATTCATCCTCAAAGACGAGATTTTCCGGCGCTGCAGAATTTCAGTTCCGTTTTTGTGATTACTTCAATTTTCATTTATCAGATCACTTTTTCGTAACAATTAACCATTTACTGCAATTTAACGCCTAAACTTTTTAATTTCTCTCTTTCCAACCTGTTTCTCTATTTCTAACATGGTAAACACCCTGAACTTTCAATTTATAATATTTCGCCCCAAATTCTCTGTTTTAACGAGTTAAGACCCTAAACGTTCACATTTTAATATTTTCGCCCCGTCTCTCCTTTCTATATTACGTTTTAAACCATGAATTTCACTATATGATATTTTAACCCCATTTCTGTGTTTAACAAGTTAAACCTTTACATCGATCACACTGATAACCTTAGATTTTCAGAAACCTTTCAATGGAATTGAAATTTTGAACTTTAAAAATTTTCATATACATACATTTTTTGTTTCATTTAATCGTTCAACGAAAATATGAGTCTAAGATAAGTCGAAACATTGGATATTTGTCTACTTTACATGTTCTGAATTTGTCTCAACGTTTTAGCCACTTGTTCAATAGTTGGCCTTTTCTCTGGCAATACCTCCACACAGCTTGCAGCAAGCTCTGCGCTCGCTTCTAAACACATTTGTTTGCCGTCATTTATCAGATTCGACTTCAAGAACACCAAAAGGTCTCTTCTTGTGGGCAAAGAGACAAACGTGAGAGAAGACTCTGCAACTGGAGTAGTGACCTGGTTAATCCGATGTTGAGACGCATCAATGAACACATCATGGGGCATTCGACCTGTCAGAATCTCGATAAGGGTAGCACCAAATGCGAAAACATCAGTCTTCTCGTTGAATTTGCCTTTATCTACGGCTTCTGGAGCTATAAACCCTATTGTTCCTTCAACTAATGCTTGTACATAGGTCTCACCAAATGGAATTTCTAGGGACAGTCCAAAATCAAATAGCTTGGCGTTTAAGTTGCCGTCCAGTAAAACGTTCCCTGTCTTCACGTGCCTGTGAATCAGAGGTCTAGATTTCCCAACGTGGAAATAAGCAATCGCAGATGCAACCTGAACAGCGATACGAATCCTGCATCTCCATGGCAGAATCACTCTCTCTTCCTGCAAGTAAGCAGATAGATTCCGGTTTGGTACATACTCAAAGACAATAATTGGTACCTTGCTCTCCAAACTACAACCCAGAAGTTTCACCATATTATTGTTCGTGCTGACGTATGCAGCTATAGCTATTTCCCTTATGCAATATTCAACGAGCTCATCGTGATCGTTCGTTTTCTTGATCAGCACAGCTCCCCTGTTTTCAAGAACTCCATGAAACAGTGTATAGATCTTCATCGTAGTCTTTGGTAGCTTGCTTCAGCTCGTGTTCGGAGAAAATGCAGAAAGGATTGTAGTCTCCGTTCGAAATACGGCTTAGTTCTTCAACAAGTAATCCTCCGTTCTTCAGTGTTGATGATTCGTACGATGTTATCCTCTCTGTTCTTGAACTACAGGTGATGAGTTTTTTCCAGAACATGGCTTTTGGTTTGATGGAGCAGCAGGACCAGATCGAGAGATTGAACAAGATTGTTAGAGTTGACCAAAAGAAAAGAGAAGCGTTGCGGAACTTTCATTACCGATTTACTTTCCGTCTCGCACACACACCAAAGTTGACAAATTTTGCCCGTCTCGAGTTGACTTTTATATACCCTAATTTCTTACGCAAGATTCGGTGATTATATAATCAGACCCAAAATGCGGTTTTAATAGAAAACATATCCTTTGTTTCAACTAGCAAATATTATACTAACATTGATGCAAATCCCACAGACATAAGTTTGTACAGGTGACTTGCTTATCGCTATTAACAGCTTCCTAAACTATGAATAGATTTTTTCTTTAAGTAGTCGAGTTTCAAAATTGAGTCACTAAAATGCAGACATACCATATGTATTTGTCATGGACTCTTTCCGTCGTTTAACATCTAATGTTCAATTGACTAAAACCAATTATCGAGAGCTTGTTAATTCTTACATTTACACTTCTAAGTCCTAACTCAAAAACAATTTTTTTTAGTATCTTTGTAAGTAAATGTATCTGTGACATATATGTGTGTAAAGTGTAAGAGTGATAGCATTAGCCAACTATATCGAAAGTTTGGAACACAAGTTCAATCCTATTTCCAAAATCTGATATGAGATATATAAACAAAACGTAAGATCTAGACCACGATTGTTTAAAACGTTAAAACTAACTTCAAATTTGTGTCTACGTACATTAGTTACATGTTACAATATTCTGATATGTTTTGTAAATTTCAAATTCAAACGTAGAAGTGAAAATATAATTATGAATCTAATCATATTCCAATAAACAAGGCAGAAGTGAAATGCTATTGCGGGTCGACGTAATTCACAGCTGGTATGGTTTCTTAATCACTACAACATAAAATTAGCAGACAGGCTGGTTTAAGGATAGTATACACTCGTTTTAGACACGATTTAAACAAAAAAACAAAAAAAGTGTGATAAAAGAAATAAAGTCTGCATACCCGAACATTAATCATTTTTCATATATTTATTCAGTTGTGTATTGATACATGATTATTTGTAAAAAAACAAAATAAAACGATTTCACCATTTTCGCATATATATAATTAAATACCCTTAAGGAGCAAACTCCAAAATTTAAGAACCAGCAAGAAACCCACCGCAAGAAACTAATTTATATACCAAGAACAAGCGATATATATAAACAGATTATTACAGCAAATGTGTATATATATATATTTACACAATTACACTTAGCCAACCCAAAACTAGGGTTTTCTCGTGTGTGTTTGTGTGTGTGTATACACTCTCTAGGGTTTACAGTGTCGTAAAATGAACAGATCATATACGTCAAAAGACTATTTGAAACCCACATACGTACGTTTAGTTAAACCCACGATGAATATCAATCTCCTGATCCACATGTTATATATAGTATAATATGAAATGTTCATAGATTAAGATTTAGTCGTATTGTTTGGCGTATGTATAAAACTCAAGTCTGCAACAAAGAGCTTAATTACTGTCAAGATCTATTAATACATATGTAGAACTGCGCAGATCATAAACGTGGTAATTAATTGAAATTAATAGAGATAGAAATAGTGCTTACCATTAATTAATCCCACACTTCTGTTTTATTATATAGATTTTTGTTTGTTTGCTTGCTAAGAAGGCAAGTTGGAGCTACTACTAGTTCCCGTAGTACCATCTTCACCACTACCATGAGTCTTCAAAAGATTCCTCTTCTTCTTCTTCTTCTTCTTCCTTTTCTTGTACGGAACCCCTCTTGCTTTCGACTGTGAATCTCTCACTTCCCTTAGAAAAACCCTAATTCCACCGCCGGCAAAAGGATTTCTCTCCGGCAACCCTCCGTTCTCCTCGAAAGCTGCTCTTAGCCGTCCGATCAAAGCATCTAAACTCCCCCACGCTTGTTTTAAAGGACAGTTACACTGTCCCGCTGGCTCAACTTGCCCGAAGAACACACATCCATGGATATGAACCTTTGTCTTTCCGAATTGGTCCAAGTATTGGAGAAAATCGAGGATGTGGTTCGAGCAACACTGGGAGATGTGGACTGGTGGCTGCTGATTACGCAGGTATTGACAGAACGTGTTCCAGTCTCGCCGTTTCTGTGACTCGTACCTGCTTAACGTCGACGGGTTAGGAGGTGACTGTGGTTGCTGCGGTTGTTGTTGCGATTGCGATTGCGATTGAGACGATCCTTCTGCTAGGCCTTTGCCTTTGTTGCTAGTACTAGCCATGGCTTTGATAGTCCCTTGTTGATTTCTCGGTCGATGAGGATCACTACATGGCTAGTAAAGATGATTCATACAAAAAAAAATATTAGTATTTTTCTTTTTCGGGGTCTTCTTTGGAGGAGAAGAATAGAGAAACTATGTCAATGATAGTGGGGGAAAACTTTAGAAAATTTTCGACACTAATTATAAACAATCTTAATTATTATATTCTCGAGTAAATTATTTGATGGGAATATATACATCGGCACACACGTAGCATCAAATCAATAAGGGGTAAAAGACTCAAAGCTAGCTAGTGTTCTAATATTTTATTTTATTTTATTTTTTCAGCAAAATCTAGTGTTCTTCTATAATGTAAACAACCTCGAATAAATCATTTTTTATCAGTAAGTTCGTTTTTAGTTAACAGTAAAGTGACTGCTACTCTAATTTATTTCAAACCAAACAGATATAAAACGTAGATGCATATATAATCAACTAATCAAGTAAATGCGAATTATGTAGATGATTTTTGGGGATAATGTATTATTAAGTTAAGTGATAGATGAGGGAGACAGGAGATGGGGCCCACGAGAGTGCTTTAGTTCTTTATTTTTCTATCGGTAGACCTATCAAATTATTTTCCCTTCCTTTAATCTGTACGATTAGCATTTAAGAATTGTTTACTATTTACTTTATTTAAATATTTGATGCCATTAAAATTATAATTATGTTTTCAATTCAGCTTAGCAATCATTGTTAATCGACTATTGCCGCCCTATCATGTACAACAAAAGAATACTGGAAAGACAAAATAGCAGAAACTCTGATTCTCCTTTCTTATGCATAAATTTTAAACAAACTGGTCTAATAAAATACCAACGTACCCACGTATGCTCGTTAGGTAGCTAAACAATAATAAAGTTTTTATTGTCAAAAAAAAAATGTTCTAAGCGTTTTCTTATGTAAACAAAAAAAAACAGAAAAGGAAAAACAAAAAGACCGTTGGAATTAACAGGCCTGAAAATAAAAGCCCAATGGACCTTGTCTTACGCCCAACTCCCGATCCGCCTTTGATTTTAATTATTAAAAGAAATACGATTCTCTCTCTCTCAACTAGAAACCGAGACAGAAAAATCTATGGAGGTCCCAATCCTAAAGATCCGCGATGGACGCTTGCATTTACTTATTTCAAGTTTTGTCATCAAACAGAATTCAAAATTTATGATAATTCTATTAATTCGTGTAGTTCTTTTTGGCTGCCACTGAGGCACTGACCAATCATTGTTAGAAAATTACAACTAATAAACTGGGTGAAATATCCATGATTCAACAGTTGTTTTAATAGGGTATCATAACTTTTTTTTTATTCTCTTACTTTATTAAAAAAATATCCATTACCTACCTACTCTCCCAGGTTTTGATTCTTCTAAATTCATTGGAAAATTAACTTTTATTTATAAAATAAACAATTCTTAATTTCTTACAAATACTCATTCAAACAAGAAAAGAAAAAACTGATCGTATGTAGAGAAAACGGTCCCACGGCATTCATCTCAAATCATTAACTAACAGAAAAATCATGAATTGTACAGCTACATCAACTTGGCTCAACATTAGTCATGCAAAAGGCATTATTCAAGGCGTATTTATATTACACATATGATGATTTTTTTTTTTTTTTGATAAAAGGGTTTATATGTATTATATATTTGCTCGGAAAACAACCCAAACATAACCTCTAGTTGGGTTTAAAAATAAGACTATACGATGTTATATAACTTTCTTATAGTAAATCATAAATCGCTCGCATGTTATTCATTAACGGTAGCAAATATAGAGAAAACTCTAATAATTTATGTAACCAATTGGTCTTGACTTATTTGATGAGTGTGCCAAGAAGAGGAGCAGTTAAAACCAAACACTTGCAATCTTGATCACACTTTGCCTTGCAAGCGATTGCCATTGTTGGGCCTTTGCCATTGTCAACATAAGGACCATAAAAATGCTCCACGCCCACAATCTTATGTTTTTTTAGTTTGTATAAGAAAATGTTAGAATAATACCTTTTCTTTTAAACAAATGTGTTATAAAACTTTGATTTATTCAATCAATAGACAAATAGACTTTTATCCAACAAATGCGCGGGATCTAAATGATTCAAGTTTATTAAAATCTGATCATATCAATGGTAGATAGATACAGTAGTAAACGAAGCCAAAGACTTATAAATAAAAAGTTACCACGGTGAATCTTTACAACCACACCGATTATTCATTACATCTCTAAGAATTCACGTTGGTCTGGTAGATAAATATCATTTACATCCACACCGTTTATTCATTAATCTCTAAGAACTTACGTTGGTTTCGGTTCTACCCTCGCTAATATTTGATGTAAGCAACAGAAGAAGTGTTGGCGTCTTTGATGAGTGTACCGAGATAAGGAACGATCAAACATTTTTTGTCCTTCTCCTTATAGAAGTAACCCAAACACTTGCAATCACGATCGCAGTTTGCCTTGCAATCGTTCACAGAAATTGGGCCTTGTCCACCACTAGCAGACGGCCCATTAAAATGTTGAACTCCGACTATCTTGTAATACTTTACTGTTTGACCATTGACTCCGTTGCAAAACTGCGTCGTTTTAGGAGCTGCGCATTTATCACTCCATCCGAGTAATCCTTTTGGCGTCGGGCAGGCGATGCACATTTCGCGGTCACAGTAACCGTAATCGCCACAAAACGACGGTAAGCCACATTGACTGACGAAGTAAGTGGAGAAGAATGAGAAACTCTCTTCCCATTTGCGATACGTAGCTGGATCGTAATAAGTGTACACCTTGAGACTCCCGTCGGATCCGAATCGGAGATACGAAATCGTTCCGTTGTAATTGATTTTGTTTAGGTTTAAAGTTCCGGCTCCATTTCCGATAGGTCGGACTTGGAGCAACCGACGGTTATTACCCGGATTCGTCGTGGTTTGTGGTGCGGGTTCTAAGAGAAGCTCGTAAGCTGACGGCTCCGTTAAATTGTCGAATTCCCGTGTAACGGCAAACGTGACGGTGCCGCGGAAGTCGTGATTCGGCCATCCGCCGTAAACTAACGGCTTACCGTTTTTGTTAACGTACATGGTTAAGCCTTTTTTATCAAGCACCATACTGTACGGACCATCTGAGCCGTCCATATCGGATTTACGGCTATCGAGTTTGTTAACTCCGTTAACTTTTAAGGATTGGCCGTTGAGGAGTGTATCGGTAGGGTGATCAAAACTCTGCCAAACGAACTTTCCGTTTTTGTCGTGTAGCACGATGTTGCCGTTAGGCAAGATTTCGAATCCGGTGACGCCTTTATTAGCTGTGTTAGTCTGCCACTTGACTCGTCCGTCTGCTTCAGCGAGCACGAGGTTACCGTTGCGGCCGAGTGTGAGTGTAGAGTTTTCTCCGACGGGATTGTTCCGGTTCGCATCCCAGATCCAACGCATTAGAGACTCGTCACGCCTGAGTCCAACTCGGAGAGCTAAGACATAGGCGCTAGGGGTAGTATTGTAAAACAAGAGTTGGAAAGGAAATCTGAAGAAGCTCTGGTTTGATGATTCGATGAATCGGTAACTCGCGTCGTACTCAGTAATGTATTGGCGGAATTCGCCTTCGTTGACGACTCTAAATTGTTTCTCCGGTGGGACTTGAGCTAGAACCACTGAAACAGTGGCAATGGCAAGTGATAAGGTTATTAAGATAGACATGATTTTGTTTTTGACTGAAAGTGTAACATCCTTAATTTGGATTTTTGGGATTTTAGTTGGAGAAATTAAAAGTAAGGGCTGAATGTTTAAAACAATTTGTGGTTGACGGGTTTAATTGATAATTCTAAAAGTTAGGGGGCCGATTTGTAAAGTTGGAAAAGTTGAGGGACCGTTTGCTGTATATGTCAAAAGTTGATGAGAACTCTAGCCTTTCGTTGTTTTAACCGCACGCCTCCTCATTTTTCCTGTGGATCGATCATGAGATCAAGGGAGAAGAGAAGGGGTGAGATCCAAGGGAGACGGTGGAGTTCATCGAGAAGAGGGAGGAAGCTGGGTTGCGGTGATGGTGAGGCTTCAGAGTTCTCTTCCATTGTGGGATATCATGGTAGTGGAGTTACGGATTCGGAATTTGAGGATGTAGACATCGCAGAAAAAGTTTTCGGAAGTCGTAAAAAAAAATTGTGTCGGAAAGTGCTACTAGTGGCTACGGTGAGTGCAGTACCATGGTCGGATGATTTATGGAATTATTTCCCGAGATAATTCAGTGTTAGGATTTAATTCTGTGTTTTGTGATTTTCGCGGTATTTTTATTGCTGAGATAAATTCTGGAAAAATTGCTAGAAATTGCCGTTATTTATGAGATTATTTTATGTAATTTTTCTATGAATTATTGTGGAATTAATTGTTGAGAATTAATTGTTTTAGTCAATTTTTGGGTGTTTTAAATTGTCGTTGATTGATTTAATTCATTAGTTTGCGGTGAATTAATGTTATTAAATCATTGTTGTGTTGTTTGTCGAGTCCGGACATTTGATTATGTTGGAGAGGTATTTTCGTAATTTTGTCTTAACTGGCCTAGTAGACGGGTTGATCGCCTCCTCAATATTTATTAAATACTATTCGTAATGGTGCAGATAAGGGAAAGGATAAAGTTAGCTGAAGTTCGTGGAACTGCGGTGACGGACCAGGATGACATACCGGGATAGTTTTCATTTATTTTATTTATATTAGATATTTGTTATTCAGATTAGTGCTTATTGTTGAATTGCTTCCATTAAATTGTTAAAACATTTTTTTATTATTATGTTGGAATAAATGGATTAATTGGTTAAGTTGTTAGAAATTTTAAAATATTAATTTTGTGTAGTTTATGTTTATTGAACTGGTTCCAATTTAGTGGTTTTGGGGATGGATATTCTGAGAAAGAGTGAAATGATAACGTAAAAGAAGTATCTGTGGGTGCTGGTATATATAATTTTTTCCAATTCGGGCCATTGGTGTATTTGTTTGAAAGGTCAAAGTTGCTAATTGCCACTTGACTATGTGACACTATGATGGGGCCCGATGGCGATTTATGATTTGGATAAGGTTTGTCTACTGCAAGATTTGCGAATATTCGTTATATATATATATATATATATTTTTTAAATATCATATAATTATTTTGTCATAAGTAAATTATGAAATTTTGTTTTTTCTTCCCCTTTTTTTTAATGGATTTCGTTTATAATATTTTATTTTTCTTAGCACTATCGTTTTCTAGAAGACCTGAATCCGGAATTTCTAACTAAAACTTGAATGCATAGCTTTCTAAACTTGTCTAATTGTTTATTTTTGATACATCATCGCAACACCATAATTTATGACGTGAATCTGTGGTTGTGACAGCAAATCTGTGGATTTAGTTTTGAAAACAAATGATGGTTTGATAAAACATCAACGGTGTAGACTTTTCATCCATTTTATGCGATGGGAGGGTCTAAGTACACGTATCCATTGGTAGTAGGGGTGGGCACAGATCGGTTACCCGGTTTTTGCGTCTGTCTTGGTATCCGGCTTGTTCCGCCGGGTAATTGAGTTTGTTGGCTTGGTACTTGCCCCGCCGAGAACAGTCCGCGTAAACAAGTACCATAAATTCCGAGGTTTGGGTTACTTGCCCGCCACGGATACGAACGAATAGCTTAGATAATTACTTGAGTTTTTTTTTTTTTAGTAACGGGTTACAGATATTTTTTGTGGGTTACATGTATTTTTTTTTACGGGTAACGGGTATTTTTGCGGGTATGAAACATGTAATGGGGCGGATAACGGATAATGGACGGGTAATAGAGCGGGTAATGGATACGGGTAGCGGGTAACGGGTAAAGGACGGGTCACGGGGCGGGTAGCGGAAAAAAATTTCCAGCTTGATACTTGGCTTGGCTTGACGGGTAATGGATCGTAAAGGCTTGATACTTGGCTTGAATGGGGCGGATACTTGACCGAACGGGACGATACGGGACGAGCCGGACGGATCGGGTGGGTAACAGGTACTTATGCCCAGCCCTAGCTGAGATCAATGAATCATATTCTTACATGTACACCGAATGAAAACCGAACATTAATTGCTGACAAAGATATCTACGCGTTATCAATAATATTACGGCATTTTGAATTTACCAATCATAAATTTTAAAAGTTACGATGTTAAATCAGAACAAGTATGGAACCTAAAAACACTTACGAGCATAAGAGTTTAACACTTGGACTTGATCATGACAAACAGCTTCAATACTAATAATGAACGAAAACTTGACAAGCAGAAGAACGTCTTGGAAAGATATTGATTTTCTTGACAACTTGATACTTGTCTTCGGATGCACGGCAATGGAAACAAAAAGCAAACTCCCTAAGAACTGTTGCATTCCTTAAGAGATATTCGACAAGCTCCGTTACAACCGGATAGTTTTCATTCGAGCCTAACATCTCAACGAACTCGAGCGATGTTAGCAAACACTTGGGCATATGTGATTTTAAGATGTACTGTATATCTTAAGGGCGGAAACTTAAAGTTCTAAACTAGAGCGTAATTCTCAAAACAACTACAAAACGTATGAACAAAGACTTGACAAGCCGAAGAACGTCTTGGAAATGTAGGGATTTGCTTGACAAATTGAAACTTGCCTTCGGCTTTACGGCACTGTAATGTAACTGTAAACTCCTTGAGAACTGCTGCATTCCCTAGGAGGTATTCGATAAGCTGGGTTCCAACCGAGTCGAATATCTCAACAGACTCGAGAGATGTTAGCAGAGACACTTAGGCACATTTAATCTTAAGATGTCCAATATCTCTAGGCGAGGAAGGTAATCCCACTACATATAAAGAACGACAAGAAAGGAAAACGTAATGAGAATTTACAGTTTAATTTAAGTAATTGAGCAAAAAAAAATCAAGAGTTACAGTTACCAAATCTAAAGATTTTAGGTTCGGACAACTTGCGAGAATTGTCGCTAGTGACCAGTCTTTTTCAGAGGAGGAATCCATCATAACTTCCAAACGAGTTAAGTTAGAGAACTGAGGCAGTGGTTCGAATCTTGTGTAAGCATACAAGGCCTACCAAAGAACATTAGTAATAAGTTCTCGAGACAGAGTATTTCTTGAGAAAAATATATACACATACCTTTGGAGTAGCGGAAGAGAGTGAAAGATTTGTGACCTTCGATATCCAAGCAAGAAAAGTACGAAATGTTTACATCGTCGACGAGTTAATAGAATAAAAATTGCTTTCATCGGAAGAGAATATTTGAATACACATTTTGATCGGAGAACATACACTATTCAGTACAAGGTCTTTAAAATGGTAGATTTCAAGACTCAGACACTTAAGGCTGGGAGCATCAATCACAACCCCATTTGACCATATCTGGTCAAATTTGTTTTCTCAATGCATATTCTCAAGTTATTTAGTGTCTGAGACCGCACTCGTAAAAACTCCACATTCCAAATTTCTTCAATCTCCAAAACTTGAAGAGCTGGGGAGGATGAGATAAGCCTCTCTATAGCCGCATCATTCGAAAACCAAACTGATGATAAATGCAGAGTCTCGAGACGAGGTAGAGAAACGGAGTCAAAACGATTGATGGCTACGTTGACCAGCTCCAAGTGTACCAACGTCTCACACGTAGAAATGCTTCCCGGAAGCTTCATTTTATAACACCAACCTCCATAATAAGAACATTCCACAAGATGTTGAACTCCACGGTTAACCACTTCTTTGGTCCACTTGGGTCCTACAGTTTTATACTTGTGACCTAAAAATCGTAACTTAAATTGGTATATGAGTGATTTCTTATCCAAATCTAGACACCTGTTGACAAAACCCTTTAACCCTTCGAAATAGTCAAGGTCCAATCCAGGAACACTTTGCCAAAGATATCTCCATCTCGTCGATAAGACACTGGTTTTAACAGAATCTTTCGTCGCAAGTTTTAAAAGTATCTGATGAAGCAAATGGTCAGGCAATTGGCTAAGCAAATCTGTGATGACTTCGACTTTTTATTTTGGCGATTCGTGGCATAGCGTATCACTGAAAGAGTAAGAAGAAAAGCACATATAAGTCACAAGCAATCGTAACGTGAAAATTGATTGACAATTTGACAACAAATAAAAGCTTTGTGGACAAGTAAAGTAAATCAATAGAAAACGATTAAAGAAGAACAACGAGATGAATAGGAACAGCAGCAGTGTCGGAGATACGAACCGATGAGATATCGTCGGATTATTAAAGGTGGAGACACAATCCGATGAGAAATCGTCGGGTTATTGACGGTGCCGACTCGACGCTTTCAAAGGTTAGGTTTTGTTGGAGGGGAAAAGGAGACGTAAGAGGTTTTATATATACAATAGATGAATATTCTTCTGAACAAAGCGGGACTGGCCCAACGGAGAAGAATTTAATGGGTTCCAAGGTTATACTTACAGGCCCAAACATCTTGGAAACGTATTGATTTGCTTGACAACTTGATACTTGTCTTCGGCTGCACGGCAATGGAAACAAAAAGCAGCTCCCTCCCTTAGAACTGCCGCATTCCTTAAGAACTGATTATTAGTAATCAAATGAAAGACATCTTGATCAAGGAACCCACGGTTCATTTCAAGGTTTTCCGACAGGACTTTGTCATGCTTTGGGAAAAATATTCTTTGGAGCATCAATCAACAGTTGGTTTGTTGTCGTTTCATAACCACTAAATCTTCACAACTAGTAAATTATTTATACAATTGTTTTCTTCTTTTGGCAATGTTTAATGGTTCTTTTTAACTACAAAAATCAACTTAATCTTCACAACCAATAAAATATTTATACAATTGTTTTATGGTGAACGATTTCACAGCCAATTGTCTGTATCATAATCAAAGTAAACAGTTTTACATTTGAATTAGGAGACCACTAATAAGTTTCGATAATCAAAGTAAACAGTTTATACATCCACCACACAAAAAAAAAGTTTCGATAATTTATTTCTCCATTATGTGAATCAAACCACATATTTAATGTAAAATCATTAAGTACCTTTTGGTCAACCACTTAACAAAATGTCTTGTACAAAATTTTAGAGACAAAGGTCTTAAGCGTTTCGGACCAAACTCCGCCAACTCTCAAATCACAAATCGATTTCCAAAACTAAGCACATTGCTTCCTCGACTAACAAGGGGTAGTTGGGCTTTAACAAGGCATAAAGGCTCAAAGCCGCTCAACAAACTGAAGAACGTATAACATTCCATGTATAATATGAAGTAAAATAAACAAAAGCTCTATGTAGTATTTTACTGATTATCTATATAAGTAATTGGATTTGAAACTAATTTTATTTCAACAGTGAGTCGTAAATGCACACGGACTACTAATTACTCTTTAAGAATTTACCAATAAATCTCGTAGAGGGACATAAGAAAACATTTGCGACAAAAATTACAACAAAAAAAAAAACACCGTTGAGGAAATAATATTCTAACACTTGATGTTGGTGACATAATTTACAAAATTTTGCAAGTAGATGGCAACAAACGAGCGGAACCAATTGTTAGTTTTCACAATTATGTAAATCATTAAAAAAAATTTATTAAAAACTTACCATATAAAGCCAAAGACTTATAAATATGTAAAAAGTTAATAATACGGTGAATCATTTACATCCACACCGTTTATTCATTAATCTCTAAGAACTTACGTTGGTTTCGGTTCTACCCTCGCTAATATTTGATGTAAGCAACAGAAGAAGTGTTGGCGTCTTTGATGAGTGTACCGAGATAAGGAACGATCAAACATTTTTTGTCCTTCTCCTTATAGAAGTAACCCAAACACTTGCAATCACGATCGCAGTTTGCCTTGCAATCGTTCACAGAAATTGGGCCTTGTCCACCACTAGCAGACGGCCCATTAAAATGTTGAACTCCGACTATCTTGTAATACTTTACTGTTTGACCATTGACTCCGTTGCAAAACTGCGTCGTTTTAGGAGCTGCGCATTTATCACTCCATCCGAGTAATCCTTTTGGCGTCGGGCAGGCGATGCACATTTCGCGGTCACAGTAACCGTAATCGCCACAAAACGACGGTAAGCCACATTGACTGACGAAGTAAGTGGAGAAGAATGAGAAACTCTCTTCCCATTTGCGATACGTAGCTGGATCGTAATAAGTGTACACCTTGAGACTCCCGTCGGATCCGAATCGGAGATACGAAATCGTTCCGTTGTAATTGATTTTGTTTAAGTTTATAGTTCCACCCATAATCGTGGTGGTTTGTGGTGCGGGTTCTAGGACAAGCTCGTAAGCTGACGGCTCCGTTAAATTGTCGAATTCACGTGTAACGGCGAACGTTACGGTGCCGCGGAAGTCGTGAATCGGCCATCCGTTGTAAGCTAACGGCTTACCGTTTTTGTTAACGTACATGGTTAAGCCTTTTTTATCAAGCACCATACTGTACGGACCATCTGAGCCGTCCATATCGGATTTACGGCTAACGAGTTTGTTAACTCCGTTAACTTTTAGAGATTGGCCGTTGAGGAGTGTATCGGTAGGGTGATCAAAACTCTGCCAAACGAACTTGCCGTTTTTGTCGTGTAGCACGATGTTGCCGTTAGGCAAGATTTCGAATCCGGTGACGCCTTTGTTAACTGTGTTGGTCTGCCACTTGACTCGTCCGTCTGCTTCAGCGAGCACGAGGTTGCCGTTACGTCCGAGTGAGAGTGTAGAGTTTTCTCCGACGGGATTGTTGCGGTTTGCATCCCAGACCCAACGCATGATGTTATCGCCTCTCGCGCGTCCGGCTCGAAGCCCTAACACGTAGGCGTTAGGGGTAGTATTGTAAAACAAGAGCTGA
Organism: Cardamine occulta; assembly: GCA_028015245.1. Taxonomy (NCBI): domain Eukaryota; kingdom Viridiplantae; phylum Streptophyta; class Magnoliopsida; order Brassicales; family Brassicaceae; genus Cardamine; species Cardamine occulta. The sequence goes on from CM051366.1 coordinate 21,501,964, forward strand.
AATGGGGCAGCGAAAAAGCTCAGGTTTGATGATTCGATGAATCGGTAAGTCGCGCCGTACTCAGTGACGTAATCGCCGAATTCGCCTTCGTTGACAACTCGAAATTGTTTATCTGGAGGGACTTGAGCTAGAGCCACTGAAACAGTGGCGGCAATGGCAAGTGCTAAGATTAATAAGATAGACATGATTTTTGTTTTTGGAGTGAAGAAGTGAGATGACGTTTAGATTATGTGTATACTGAGTGCTATATATAACCTTTTAGCTTTGGGCCATTGGCTGTATTCGTTTGAAAAGTCATAGTTGCTAAATGCGACGTGACTAAAATTGTATTGTTTATTTTTGATACAATATAGGCAAATACCATAGTTTATGACGTGAATCTGTGGTTGTGACAGCAAACCTGTGGATTTAGTTTTAAAAATGGTTTAGGAAAACATCATGTGTACACTTTTCATCGATTTTATGCGATGCGAGGGTCTATTACTAGCTGAGATCAATGTATCATATTCTTTTACAATGTGCACGGAATTAATGTTTGAGACCTCACACGCAAAACTTCCACATTTTCAGTTCCTTCAATGTTCAAAACTCGAAAAAATTGCCAGGAAGAGATATGCCTCTATAGAACCCGAATCACTCGAAAACCAAACTATGCATGTCAAGCTTCAAGTGTACGCTCACACGTACAAAAGCTTTCTGGTAGTTTAAGGACCAATAATTATTCTCCTTAAAAGCATGAACCACAAGATGTCGAACTCCACGGGCAACCATTGAGTTTATCCACTTGTTCAAATAGGATCCATCAATTTCATACGTCTCATACTCAAAATTTAACATAAATTAGTATATGGGTGATTTTTTATCCAAATCTATAAACTTATGTACAAATCCCTTCAGACCATCATATCTGAAGTCAGTATAGTTAAGGTTTGATCTAGGAAAACTCGTTGATAAGACACTAGTTTTAACATAATCCTTTGTCCGAAGTTTGAAGAGATGGCAACAAGCCCATTGGCAGTGGAGGTTCAAAATAACTCATCTTGGATCTGGAAGTTCATCTTGTCTCTAAGGCCATTGGCTAAGGAACTTATAAGATGCAAAGTAGGAGATGGCAACAAGGCAAGCTTTTGGTTGGATAATTGGACTTCCCATGACCCTCTTATTGATTTTGTTGGGATGGAGGATCCGAGAAGGATGGGAATCCCGGTTTCTTCATGTGTAGCTGAGGCTGTCATCTCTTCTGCGTGGAGATTACCTTCCCCACGGACTCGGTGTCAAGCTCTTAAAGAACTCCGCCAGACCTTGCTCAGCAATCCGATTCCTCTTCCTTCTAGAGGCCCTGATCTCTTCCAATGGGGGCTACCGCCAAATAATGCCTCAAGGTTTTCTACAAAAAAACACTTGGGAGCATCTAAGGCCTTCAGCACCAAAAGTAACATGGGATAAGGTGGTCTGGTTCAAAGGGGCCATCCCGAAATTTGCCTTCACGTTCTGGACAGCGAATCTTGATAGACTACCGGTACGCGCTAGACTATTTGCATGGGGAATGAACATCTCTCCGCTATGCTGCCTCTGCAACCAAGTGACCGAAACGCGCGACTACCTTTTCCTTCACTGTGAGTACTCAGAACAGGTGTGGGTCGAGGCTCTCTGGAGACTTGGACAGCCCAGGTTTGTCTTCCACAACTGGACCTCTTTTATTTCATGGCTCTCATCGGCATCCTTTGCTACTACAACAAAGCTCAAGCTCATGGTCAGCCATGCCGTAATCTACCTCCTTTGGCGGGAGCGAAACAATAGACTCTTCAACAGCTCTTCTATCACTCCAGATTATATCTCTTCTCAACTAGATCGCTCCATCAGGGACTTGTTATTGGCCAGAAAAATTCGAAAGGGCTGCAGAAAGCTCTTATCTCGATGGTTTGCCTTCTCTTAGTAATGTAAACTCATAACTGCAATCAATATGTAAAGCTTTCTTTGGTGTTTTAATTTTTTTGTACCAAAGAAGCTCCTAGCACTAAACTCCTGTAATTAAACTCAAGTTCCATTTGGCAATATAATTTACATTTTATCAAAAAAAAAAGTTTGAAGAGATCTTTTGTGATTATGACGCTTTGGTTTAGAGATCTTAGGCATTATGTATCACTGAAAAATAGAGCAGAAAAGAACATACAAGTCCCAAGCAAAATTCAAACGTGAATTTTTTTTATAATTTGACAACACTCAAGCTTTGTGGACAAGTAAAGGAAATAATTAAGAATACGACTAAAGACGAACAACGAAATGAATATGACCACCGACGCGAGTCTATGACTGATAATGATGAGAGATCGTCGCTTAATTGACGGTGGCAACGCTTTCTAGAGTTTGATTTGGGAAGAAGCGGGAGACGAAACGTAGAGCGGGACTAGTAAAACGGAGAAGAATTTAAATGGGCCAAGACCCACAAACATTAGCCTGGGCTATGCTTGTATTATTTTTCTTTCTCGTGTTTCTAATGGAATACTCAACAACAACAACAACAACAAAAATATTACGGCATCTTGAATTTACCAATCACATATAAATCATGATTTAAAAAAGTTTAAGATGTCTAACCGGAACAAGCATAGATCCTAAAACACCTAAGAATAAAGTTTTAAACTAGAACTTGATTTACAATACCTATGAACAACGATTTGACAAGCCGAAGAACATTTTGGAAATGTAAGGATTTGATTGAGAAATTGATACTCCTTGTATTCGGCTCTACGGCGGCAATGGACTTTAAGTGTAAGCTCCTTGAGAAGTGCTGCATTCCCTAGGAGGTATTAGATAAGCTTGGTTCCAACCGAGTCGTCTATCTCAATAGACTCGAGCGATGTTAGCAGACACTTAGGCACAGGTAATCTTGAGATGTTCAATATATCTAGGCGAGAACATAAACTCCACTACATACAAAAAACAACAAGAAAGGAAACGGTGATGAGAATTTAAGTTTAATTATAATTGAGCAAAAAATTCTCAAGAGTTACTTATAAAGATAATTACCAAATCTAAAGATTTTAGGTTCGGACAACTTGCGAGAATTGTCGCTAGTGACCAGTCTTTAACAGAGGAGGAATCCATCATAAATTTCAAATGGGTCAAGTTAGAGAACTGAGGCAGTGGTTCGAGTCTCGAGTAAGCATACAAGGCCTACCAAAAAACCAAGAAAAAGAACATTAGTAATAAGTTCTGGAGACAAGAGTATTTCTCGAGAAAAATATACATACCTTTGGAGTAGAGGAAGAAAGTGAAAGATTTGTGACCTTCGATGTGGAAGCAAGAAAAGCACGTAACATTTACATTTTCGACGAGTTAATAGAATCAAAATCACTTTCATGAAAATAGAAGATACGAATAACCACTTTGATCGGAGAACATACACTATTGAGTACAAGGTCTTTAAACCGGTCGATTTCAAGACTCAGACACTTAATTCTGGGAGCATTAATCACTACCCCAGTTATTTTACCATCTCTGTCCAAATTTGTAAATTTGTTTTATAAATGCGTATACTCAAGCTATTTAATGTCCGAGACCGCACTGGTAAAAACTCCACATTCCAAATTTCTTCAATCTCGGGAAATTGAAGAACTGGGGAAGATGAGATAAGCCTCTCTAAAGCCACATCACTCGAAAACCAAACCGATAGTAAACGCATAGTCTCGAGACGAGGTAGTGAACCAAAGTCAAAACTATGGATGCCTACCTCGACCAGCTCCAAGTGTACCAATGTCTCACACATAGAAATGCTTCCTGGAAGCTGTATGGGACAATAATTGTTCATATTATAAGAACTAGTTACAGAAGCACATACCAAAAGATGTTTCACTCCACGGGTAATCACTGAGTTGGTCCACTTGTTGAAATTGGATCCTTAAGTTTCATACTCCTCACCGACAAATTTCAACTTCAATTGGTATATGAGTGATTTCTTTTCAAAATCTAGAAACCTGTTGACAAAACCCTTCATACCATCGTGCGTGAAGTCGTCATAGCTAAGGTCCAATCCAGGAACACGTTGCCAGAGATGTCTCCATCTCTTCGACAAGACACTAGTTTTAACAGAATCCTTTGTCCCAAGTTTTAAGAGAATCTTATGTAACAGATGGTCAGGCAATTGGCTAATCAAATATTTCCTTTCGTCGTTTGTGATTGTGATGATTCGTTTCGACATCTCAGCCATAGTGAATCACTGAAAGAGTAAGAAAAAAAGACGCATATAAATCACAAGCAATCGAAACGTGAAAGTTGATACAAAGCTTTGTGGACAAGTAAAGTAAATCATTAGAGAAAAAACGAGTAAATACTAACAACGAGATGAATAGGAACAGAAGCAGGCGCCGGAGACACGAACCGAGAGATGTCGTCGGGTTATTAACGGTGGCGACGAAATCCCGATGAGAAGTCGTCAGGTTATTGACAGTGGAGACTGATGCTTTCAAGGGTTTGGTTTAGGGCAACGTCGAAGGCGAAACGTAATAGTAATATGAATATTCCTCTGAAGTCTGAATAAAGAGGGACTAGCCCAATGGGCTCTAATGTGATACTTACAGAGTTACAGGCCTCGTTTACGTGAAAATACTGTCTAGACTACTTTTTTTAAGTCATCTTATGCATACTAAACATGTAAAATGATATTTTTTTCATATGATAACCACGCGTCGGACAGGTGATCATCTAGTTATCGTTAATCTTTTTATTGTTTTAAAAAATGGTCTAATAGTAATAGTGTAGGATCCGAATCCGATTAATAATACAAAACGGTCATTAAAAATTTTAATTATAAAAATAGCACAACAGAGAGAAAAATAATGATAAAAATATTACCAAAAGATAAGTGATGGTTTCACTAAATTTTCTGGTTTATGATATGTAACTATTAAAATGATATATTTTTTACAATAATAATATATCTTTTACTGTTGCGGTAAAATGTTATCAATTAATTAGATCCTTGTAGTCAGGGCCGGCCCGTAAGAATATTTTACCTAAAGCTGGAAAAAAAACTTAAACCCATTTCCAAGCTAAAATATAGAAAAATATTACGTATATGTAACATTTTGGAGATTCAAACTATTTGAGCACACAGCCAATAAAAAATTAACCACTACACCACGCCAACCTCTCGTGAATGAAGCCCTTTATTTTTTGATATAATGTTAATACCTAAAGCAAGAGCTTTGCTTGCTTTATCCCAGAGCCGGCCCTGGTTTTGGTTGTAATTTAAAAATGAATTTATGTAATCAGAGACAACTATAGTTTTAGATGGATAAGTTATAAAGGATAAACCTTTCACAGTTTCACCTGGCAGATTGCAAGTTGACATTTTCTAAATTAAAAAAAGCTAACAACTTAAGCGATGGGATTCATGGGAAGTTGCAGTCGGCATCATTTACAAATTTGACGGGCCTATAAAGTTATAAACCAAACGATGTCTTTTTTTCATTTATATATACAATTATGTATATTTCTGTCTTAATCCAAAATATATTTCTGCCTATTTATGTGTATAAATCTTGAGACAAACAAATACCATATGAGGACATAGCGCGTTATTCGTTTTCTTGAAGCAAAATAGCTAACAATAGCCCTTGAATTTTTAAAAATTTATATACTGTACGTAACAAAATTATTTAGTTGAGATTTTCAATTTCCATAACTCGTTGTCATGCGAAATAATGTAGCGTGCACGTGGGGTCTTGTGCGTTACTGACAAAGCATGGTTTTTTAATGAAAACATATATCGAAATCGATGGATATATTTCATTCACTTTATTACGATGTAGCTTGAGGATCAGAACACCGTTTTAAAACAGGGTAAACAAACGATATTTGACCTTATTAAAACACAACACAATAATCTCTTATGACTTTCACAACCTCAAAGAACTGACTTCTTCGTGGCATTAGGAGCTTTGACGTAAGCAACGAGGGAAGAATCGCTGGTTCTAGTCAATGTCTTGAGCTCATAACCCAACCAACACTTCGAACTCTTCCTATTGTAGAAAAACCCTAAACACTTACAATCTCTCGTACACTTGTCTCCACAAGCACTCTCCGTCGTCGATGATCCACCGTTGTATTTTGTCATGAAACTATCAGCTCCTTCGATCTTGAAATAATGAAATGTCTTGGGGTCGCAACTAGTCAGACTCGGAGTCTTACAAGACTCGTCCCAACCAAGAAGCCCTTTGTCGCTGGGACAAGCGTTACACTGACCTTTCTTACACAAACCAAAACCCAAACAATGCTCTGGGATCCTACACTCGTCGTTACCGTCAGTGTCGTCGTTAGTAAACGCCGTGTAGGTCACGTCCCAAGCCGTCGCAGTCGCTGCCGTGCTGTAACTCCAAACTCTGACGTTTCCGTCTGATTCTAACCGAATAAAACTCAACGTCGCGTTGTGTTTCGGCCGCGAGAGGAAAGTTGAAACGTTGAATTTAGAACCAGAGTCAACACCTTCCATCTGTAGACCCCACGTGGTGTCGGAATCTTCCACGGCTTGGAAGGTCATAGACTGGAACTGAGTTATCTTGGAAAAGAATTCGTATTCGTAATAAGCGATTGGTTTCGGAGTTTTGTTTGTCGTGTAGTACAAGACTAGTTTCTTGGCTTCCATCACGAGACTGTACGGTCCGTTTGTGTTGACCGATGGAGACAGTCTGCTTACAAGCTTGTTGCTACCGTTGAGTTTTAAAGACTGTCCGACGAGAAGTGTGTCGGTCGGAGAATCAAAGCTCTGCCACACGAATTTCCCATTGGAGTCGTATATTACCATATTGCCATTCTCCAAGATTTTGATCCCCACGGCGCCTTTGTTAGCTGTGTTCGTTTGCCATACCGCACTACCATCGGCTTCGGAGAGAACGAGGTTTCCGTCTTCTCCGAAAGTCAACGTAGCGTTTTCTTTGACCGGTGAGCCTCGGTTGGCTTCCCAGACCCATCTGAGAGTGGATTCTTGGGCTCTGTTTCCGATTCTGAGGGCCAGAGTGTATGCATTTGGGGTTGTGTTGTAGAAACAGAGACGGAAGTTGTCGCTAAAGGGGACGAAGCCACGTACGTCAGGGTTGTATTCGATCGGACTGTAATCGGTGTAACCTCCTTGGTTCACCACTCGGAATTGGTCGTCGACGGGAACTTTTGCTTGTGCTCCGATCAAGAAGATGGAGAGAGTGACGCAGAGAGCAAACGTGACTGAGAATTCCATTCTGAGTTTGTTATGTGTTTTTGATGAGTTTTGGTGTGATTTGGGAATACAGAGATAGCTTTCCATTTATAGGAGGAGCCAAGGAAGTCTTTGTCTTCTATTGATTTTATAAATGTTTTAAGAGAATTTTGAACGACTTTCTTGGTCTTCCTTTTGCTATATTTTAGTAGTATTAAACTGTTAATTTTGCTGGTTTTGTCTCGAACATTTCAGAGGTCAAAGCTTACCTTATACTATTTTGTTTTGTTAAAAACTTATCTTATATTAATCGTGCACGATTAGCTAAACCCAGTCATCGATTGAGAACAATATCTAATTAAAACACATCCTAACTGCAATAACGTTCTAGTTTTGTTTGTCATGATTTTATAGTTTATCTGTTGTAATTCAGTAAGAGTGACTAAGCAAAAAGAGGAAGCTAGCTGCAATAACGTTATAGTTTGCTATTAACTCCCCTAGGAGTAAAATTTATACATTTATTATCTGCAAAAAGTTTCATTTGTTATTCGGTAAGAATTTATTATCTGCAATAATTTATAGATTATATTCTCAGTGTTGTAAAATAAAAGATACTTTAAACATAAGTATGACATGTTGTTTCTCTTTACAAAGCGAGTTGGTAATAATTTTACTTCTTTTGTCGGTCTTTAATTATGCTTTCTTGCACTGCATCAACATTAGTTAAATTAATTCGAAATTGACACGAGAGCTGCGAATTGAATCCATAGAAATAAATCATATACAGTGTCGTGCCTAGGAAGAAAAATTTTAAACATTCGCCTAGGACCCTGTTTTATTTATAAAATTTTAGGGCCCTAAATATCAAAATATTTAGTGATTTAATGGTTTTAAGATTACCTCAAAGTATATTCTCATTCAGTTTCAAATCCTTATTATTGGTTTTTTAAATCTTTCATTGTTCATAATTAATTTTTGCGGTCAATACATGTTTATTTTCTTGTATTTGTCATACTTTTTATTTTCATTCACTCTTTAATTACTCTTACTTATAAATTTTACCAATAATTTATTTTAATTATTTTTTACAAACATAATTTTAAAAAATTAATTTAGTTTCTTTTATGATCCTTTTATAGTTTTTTTCTTAGCAAAATATTATTCACAAATTTCATAATTTATTATCATAATTATATAGAAAATATATTAATTAGAGTTATTTTAATCTTAAAATTAGTATTAACAAATCATGTAGAGTATTATTATTTTACCAATTCAAATTGGTCCCACCGATCAACCACCGGGAAGATATTCAAAGTCGATTCTCGCGTCTCCTTGGACCTATCTTAATTTGACTCATGCCCCCACAAACTATAGATAAAATTGGATATGATTTGATCAAATGTATGCAACTTGAAATAGTTATCCTTAAAAAGATAACTATGGTTCGTGGTTAATCTGAACTATTCGGACCACTTGTTAATAAAGAGATACGAAGGTGTTTTACAAAAAGATACGGGCAATGAATGAGAATTATCTATTTCATGATCTAGATCGGATCTCTGGTTTTCATGACATGTGTATCCCAATACCCGGCGACTTGTTAGCTGTGTGGGGTAAGACAAGTCTTATTCGACGGCTAAATTTATTTTTATTGGTCCATGTGCCAACTTTTATTTACTATTTATTATATAAAAAATAATAGTTACTTTGGTAAATAACAAAAGTAAAATTTGTATTTAAGCAAATGTAATTTGTTGAATTGCTGTTAAAATGGCAAACAAATATAAAAAGGTTGGACAAAAATTTAGGGCTTGAAATAAACATTTTCACAATTTTATTGTGATATAGAAAACAACATGATACAAAAAAAATTTATGAGTGATGAAACATCTAAACTAGGTAAATAAAACTGTCTAAAGTTTCCTTTTGATAAATTATGTCTACATTAAAAATAAAAATACTTTAGACGAGGCCATCAATAGTCATGGGCCTCGTACTTAAAAGGCTTTTCATGGACCAACAATCCTGGTATAAGACGGGATATATATGTAATTGTTAAAACTATAGGTAAAAATCGTTCAATAAATAAATTTTGAGGGAAGTCCAATAATATATAAAAGTTCCGGGAAAATACGTAATAAACTATAAGCTATGATTCAGTATTATATTATTGCAGTGTAGAATTTTAAAGATAAAGGACATCGAATTAAAATCATCGAGGAGCTCGTCAGATTCGGGAGAAGAAGACCAAGTGATCTCGATTATCTAGACAAAAACCCTAACTCTCTTAGATCGATCGAAATCGATAATGGCCAATAGTAACTTGCCCCGAAGAATCATCAAGGTTTGTTTTCCAATCTCGTTCAGAGTTTCTTTTGGGGTTTTCGATGTTGAAATCTGAAGAGTTAGCCGTGACACCGAATTTTTGATATCTCTGTTCGATCTCGTTCTTTCAAATTTCTGAAATTGTTTTCTAATTTTTATTTTGCTTGTGATCTGATAGGAAACTCAACGGCTGCTCAGTGAACCGGGTAAAAAAAAAAAAAAAGATTTGTTGAGTTTTAGTGTTGATTTCAGCTGATAGTATCATTTTTGGTGGTTGAATTGTGGATCCGAAATGTGATCGTTCATGGAGTTTGAATTTGGTTAAAGAGTAAGCTAAATTCTGATTTTTAACTGAGTTTTCATCAATTGATTGCTATAGCTCCCGGTATAAGTGCCTCTCCATCGGAGGACAATATGCGATATTTCAACGTTATGATTCTTGGTCCTTCACAATCACCTTATGAAGGTAAATTGTTTATACCATGCTCATCCTTGGGTTTAGGGGTTTTATTCCTTTTCTTTTCGTATGGGAGAGTACAAATGTACTTAGTTTAATTATCACCATATTTGATTTGTTTCCATGTGTTAGTTAGTATATGATAAGTTAAACTTGCATATTTTGTTTTTCTCTTTTGAATCAAAGTCTGCTTATACTATCTACAGTTTAAATTTTTATTTGTGTGATACATGCCAATCATTTGCTTCATTCCAATTTATAGGAGGAGTTTTCAAGTTGGAGCTCTTTTTGCCTGAAGAATACCCTATGGCAGCTCCCAAGGTAAGCTATGAATTTATGAATTCCTCTTTGATGGTGATTTGAATATAGGTATTGTCAGCTATAAGAATTTAGTTATTAAGTATATAGATTGGGTGGGATATTTAGTTTCTTATATAGATTAGTGGGTTTTGGTTATTGAAGGTTTGGAGTTTTTTGGAAATGGTTTGTGTAGGGCATTTCTCTACACAATAACACTTGCAGGCTCTTTTAATGATCTAATTTGTAACAGGTTAGGTTTCTCACCAAGATATACCATCCTAACATTGACAAGGTCCGTTCTAAGTCATTCCTCTTTTTTTCCTTTACAATCTACAAAACAAAACAGATTATCCTAAACTTGTATGTTTGCATGTACAGCTTGGAAGAATCTGTCTTGATATTCTCAAGGACAAATGGAGCCCTGCACTACAAATACGGACAGTGCTCTTAAGGTATATGAGTTGATTACCTTAGTTTCTTTCCTGCCATAAACCGTTTGTTTCTTGGGATTTGACTGTTTTTTTGTTCGTATTCTATCAATGTACGCAATCCTTAAAACAGTATTCAAGCTCTTCTGAGTGCACCAAACCCAGATGATCCGCTTTCTGAGAACATTGCTAAGCATTGGAAGAGTAATGAAGCAGATGCTGTGGAGACGGGTAATGTGATCTAAACTTGACTCGTTACATCCTTTTGCTCTTCTTTTTCTTTCAAAAATTGGTATCTCACCTCTGTGTGAACTGTATCGGCGCAGCTAAGGAATGGACCCGTCTTTATGCAAGCGGCGCATGATGGAATGGAGGATGAAAAGATCTCTTCCATCCAAATAACATTGCATTTGGTGAAATCTATCTCAACATCAAAGTTATAAGAAAGCTTATATTTTGCTGGTTCTTCCCCCTCGTTATTGCACCAGTAAGCTGTAGACTCTCTGAATTACTGTATTATTACAAATAGGGTCAAGACTCGTTTCCCATATTTCAAGCTTCTTTGAGTCAAAAGTTATCCTTGTCTACTGTGTCTATTTAGTCGAGCTTCTCGGTCTGTCATTATACCTTGAGAAGTCGAAGCTCTGTAAATTCAGTTTCGACTAAATCCAAAGGTCTCTAGGAGTAAAATGTATGTTTTACAAATTGGCAATGATGCTTGATGATAAAAATTAATGAGTTTTTAATCAACCACTTAGGCGTTGTAATAACGTTTCATTTGAGCTAAGTAAAGTAATCATGAAATTTGATCATAAAGAGCTTGTGATAGCAGACGAAAAAGATAATCCCATTATATTAGGTCGAAAAAGAATAACTAGCAGAGCTTTACAATTACAAACCGTAAGGCAAAAAAAAGAGTGCCCACAACACAAATTAAGTCACAGAAAAGCAATCCACATCCATCACCATCATTACCATCCTAGTCTTGTAATAACTCGATAAAAAAAATAAGAAATATCAAAGGAAATAAGAAAAGTAAAAAAAAAAAACACACTACCATAAACCACCAACCAAAGGAATCATCATCAGTAGAGAGCGAAAAGCCACCAACCAAGAACACATTTCAGATTTCATGGAAAATATTAATGAAGCCGAAGTGGAACAGTGAGATTTTCGTCTACCAACCGTGGAAGAAGAAGAGGAAATACTTACTACTACTACTGCATCAGACGGGAATTGCGTCTACATTCGATGAATCTTCGCATCTCAATACAATTCCTTCAAGACTTGCAGGGAATGTGCACTTTCTCCATTGCCAACCGGCAGCTAACGGCTCTGTTGTTGGAACTATCATCAGCACGTTCTCGTTTCTCTGAACCACTCCAATCACACTTACTGTGCTTCCTTCTTTGATATACCTGCAAATCAAAGCAGTATCAGAGAGACCACCAGATCTTTTAGGAACACTTTTAAGGTTTTTAATCACTCTTTTCTACAACTTGAGGGTTCATACCCTTCTTTAAGCCGCATTATTCTATCATCATTGGATAGCTTCATTTGACCCAACCACCTTACGAAGTCTGGAGAGGCTTGCTCGCTTCCTGGCTTAAAATCGATGACAACAGAATCATCAACGAGAGGTGTTACCTTTGCACCGTTTCCGGTTTTGACCAATGCTCTGAGCCCAGATTGGAAATCCGAAATGTAGAAGTCTACCACATGCCTCTGCCATGTATTGTAGGTGCAAAATTTAAGCATTTAGGACACTTTACATTGAAAGAAAAATGTTTCTGTAGTATGAAGTATCATCATGCCGCTACTAACCTCTGCTGATCTCAGTCCCCATGTGAATCGACGATGTGAAGCATTGGCTGGCTTCGAACCCCATCCACGGTACTCACATAGACAAGTTGACGTGTAAACACATCTGGGAACTCTATGGAAGGATGATTCAAGAGGCACGTTACCACAGGTGACCACCTTTTCAATAAACAAAATATAAGAACCAATGTTATAGACATACTGTATTAGAGATAGCATTCCCATGGTAGGAAGAACAAATCACATTTCGTCATTTCCCATGAGCAATGCAGCAGCAAAGAGTAAATGCACGAGACATAGCTTAGATACTTACCCCAGTGACCTTCACGTATTGACCGTTTTTGGCAGTTCTAAGATCAGCATCAGGATAATGAGCGACGAAATCTGTGATACTACGTCTTTCACAAGAAATATTCCAAATGAAAAGTGCAGCAACAACAGTGAACAAGACCGCCACGACAATGAGGAGAATTGCATTGTGAACTGCTCCAAGAATGAAGCCTCCAGCGAGGAACCCCATAACAAATATAAGAATAACCAGCCACAGCACAGGCTTGGGGAAGCTCTTCATGCAGGAAAAGTCATCTTCTGGACCAAGGGTGGTTACAGCCTGGTTGTGGACAACGGAAGTCGTATGTGTCTTCATCGAACCAGAATAGTCTAAAGGACCAGAAATCTTCCTAGGAGCCCCAGATGAATTCAGAGGGCCTGAGGTAATTGGCCCAGATGTTATGAGACCTGTAGTTGGGAGTATAGGAATAGGGCCGGAATTTTGCCTTGTTACACCGCCAGATTGCGGACCAGAGGATTTCTTTAAAGGCTCCCCGTGCTTAGACAAAGGCCCCGAATTCGTTTTCTTCATTGAATTTGACCCAGCAGAAGCTAAAGAGCCAGACATACGACCAGTTGCATTAGGCATTGGACCTGATTGTCCACCACTTCTTGAAGAAGCTCCAGTTATGGGACCAGACTTCCTTGACTTACTCCCATCAGTCGGAATGTCAAACATCTTCCCCAATTCTCCTGACTTCTTGATATCACCACCGGTGTATGGCATGGCTACCGAGCTCATAGTTGGAGGCTTTTCTTTGGGTTGCTCCGGCCGACCAGACACAAAAAGCCCATTGCTGAGCTGGTGAGATGCGTATCTCGAACCCATTAGATTTCTTCAAGAAACCTCAAACTCACTAGAGATAGATGAGCACCACAAACAACGTGTGCCGAAACGTGAGGATTGCAAATCCCTGCAAGAACAATACAGGAACCCATGAGAAATGGGCAAGATACTTACAGACCTAGTTTGCATATAGAGAAATATGACAAGCGAAACACTGGCCAGCGCCACAAATAAAATAGGATCAAAGAGCTTCAACATATCAGCAGCGCTATTTTCACGGGCCTAGTTATCAATTCAGATTAAGCCATTTTCCACATTTTTCTGACAGATCCAGCATCGTTGAGGCTATTCGTAAAATCACTTGAGATCTACAAAGTTCAGCTAAATTATTTCCACAAATTCCGCAGAAGAACCAAACGTTAATCGAGTATCCAATTTCCCAGAACCCAGAAAAAAAAAAAAAGTAAAACCCTAATCACAAATTCCATTAGTCTTATCTCTTGATAGCTAGAGAACACGCCAAAACCAGTAAGATCTCTGGGATTTAAAAGCAGTTTCAATCTCAAATCAATGAAGTATAAATCGAACTCAGATCGCAATATCTTACAAAATCCCCAAATCATACATAAAATAGATTGAACCAGTACCAAAACGCAAAAAAACCTAAACCCCCAAAATGGACAAAATGATCATATAATAACAAAAATCCAATGTGAGAAAACGAACAATGACGGCGTCGATTCGGACCTGAGAGAGAGAGTATAAGTAACGTCGAGCAAAAAAAACAATCAAGGAAAATAGTTGAAGTTGTGGGAGTGACAGTGGAAGACGAAACGGAAACAACAGTGAAGTAGCTGAGATCCCATATCCGTAGCTCTCTCACTCTCCGTCGTATGGATTCCGATCTCGATCTCGATCTCTTTGAGCCGCAACAGCTGGTGCGTTGTCTCAATCTATCTCTCTCTTCTCTTCGCTCCTTTCTCTCTCAAAGCGCTAAAGATTTTTTTTTTTTTTAACAACCAACTGAGAGAAACAAAGGAGAAAGAAGAACACACTTTCCTTTTCCTTTTTTTTTTGGGCTGTCAAAATTTCATTACCAAGAGTTTGGGGGCGTTTTGTTAAAATAATTCAAAAGTAAGGCTGTAAATTGTAAATATTACAAGTGGGAGTTTCTTTCCTATCAATTATGATATCTTAGCTAAAAAAAACGATATTAAAAAAGAAGAAACACCTACGCAGCCTATCCAGATTCCGGAGTCGAACTTCAGGTGACTGAGACCGACCTTGAGTGGACTAGCTACTAGATGATATAGGCCTCTCGTCTTATTGGACTATACGTTTTAAATAAACTTCTTTTTTCAAAAGATATATTTGTAGTTGTAGCCTTGTATAGGTATTGATTGTAATATGTTTTTTTTTTCTTTTGTCGTCAACATGAGCTTGTTGCTTTTTAAAAGAATTTTATGTCTTTTGGTCTTCGAAAATTTTATAGGTTTCTTGGACTCGAACGAATGACCAAGAACAATGATATAATCTTGTCGGAAGAGCCTTTTAGGAGTTGCGGTATTATATGGCAATTAAACAATATTGATGAAGATGTCGTCATTCAAAGATTCCGGTTCTGTCAAGATCATTGACTCGTCACTTCACATGTCGGAGAGTCAGACATGTGTTTAATGGCCTAAAATGTATCGTCTGCGTAATTTACGCATCAATGATATGATGAAGATACAGTATCTTTTTGTATTTTTAGTCAACAACTTTGTAAAAAATCTTGGAACAGTCTTAACAGGGCATCTTCCACTCTTCGCCCGGGTTGTATTCATATGTGGCTTAAAGATTTATACATTGTGTACATTAATTTATACTTCTGTACTATATAAAAGTTTATACATGTTGTATAAAAAAGGCTTACTACATAGATTAATCTATACATTATTGTATAAAACGTTGCAGTTAAGTTTATAAATGTTGCACCTAAGTTTATACATGCCGTAGAAAGAATACTATATGTTATAGTTGGGATCTACGTACACACCACACATGTTGTGTCCGAGTTTAAACATGATGTAAATGGATTTATAATAAACATTTAGGGGTGGACATTCGGGTACCGTTCGAGTTTGGGTCGGGTGTTTCGGATTTTTCGGATGTTCGGGTTTAGAGGTACAGCACCCGTTCGGATATTTCATAACTTTGGGCGGGTTCAGATCGGGTATCTTCGGGTTCGGATCGGGTTCGGATACCTAAAGTATTAGAGAAAAATAAAAAATTAGTTATATTTAAATAAAATTTGGATAAATTTTCACAAATATAAGTAAAAAGTTTCGAATATTTTAGTTATTTTTTTGTCTTAAAATATTTAAACTACTCGAAAATACCATAAAACTCTTATATATTTACATAAATCTATCCAAAAATAAATAAAATATCCAAAATATTTAAAATATCCAAATATTTTAAACATTCGGATTATTACAAGTATATATATTACCAATATATTATTATTATGTTCTTATAGTTTGAGTATGTTCGGGTATCTATTCGGGTTTGGATTCGGATCGGGTTCAAGTTTAGAAATCTAGAACCCGTTCAGGTATTTTAAAACTTTGGATAAAATTTTTTCGAGTCGGGTTCGGATGCGGTTTTCGGGTGCGAGTTTTTTGCCCAGCCCTAATAAACATGTTGTTTCAGTTACAATATTATATAAATTACACATAGGTTAGTTTATATGTTGTATCAGTGACACTATTGGATACTGTAATTGAGTTTATACATGTTGTAACTTGATTTAAACCTATATATATATAAAAACATGATCTAGAAGGACTATTACATGTTATAACTACGATTATATATGTTTACAATAATTAACACTTGCTGCATTTTATGATGTATATTGTAGTTAGACTTGTACATCTCGTATTTGAATTTGTACATGCTGTATAACCAAATTTATACATATTGTAACCAATTTTTTTTCGTCATGCAACATAATTTATACACGATATATGCAGCTGAATTAGTAGATGCTTTGTATCCCATGGTGTACTATACTAAAAAAAATAATTGTTTGAGAAAGACCAACCTTTTCGGTTTTTTTTTTTCAAAAAGGTAATTCCGAGAAATAAGGTGAGTGATGGTTTCTCCTTATCCGTTAAAAAGACTAGAAAAAAGGAACAACCAAACTGTCTCTGTCTTTCTCCTAATTTCGCCCGACACCAAACTGAACTCTTATCTGTACAATGGCTCGATCTTTCTCTCCGTCTCTTTCTCTTTCTAGGTGCCGTTACGCCGCAGCTTCTCTCCTCCCTTCATCTCAAACCATCTTCTTCCGATCTCAATCCTCCAATCGTCGCTCTAACCGCGGCGGTGAACTCAACGAGATCGATACCGCTGCGTTGCAGTCTCAATCCGATCCTCTCATTCAGAAGCTAGAAGATGCCGTCCACCGGATAATGGTGCGACGATCCGCACCGGATTGGCTCTCTTTTGTTCCTGGTGCTTCGTATTGGGTCCCACCGCCTAGATCCCAGACTCACGGAATCGCCAAGCTCGTTGAGAAGCTGGCCAATCCGATCGCTGAAAAAGAATCTATTTCAATCTCATCGGTTCGAGGATGGCCTTCCTCTGATTACTTCATCAAAGGTTTTATATTATTCTTGTCTGATCGTGAACACTTTGAAATTGCTTTGATTCGTGATTTGAAAAAGCTTTCATTTTTACGTACCAAGAATATAACTTTTCCGGTATCTAATATCTGCATAGGTTTAGGCAATTCTTGGCTTATCGTTTCACACATTTCTGATGAGATTATTGATAGTTGTTTTTCTTAATTCTCTGTCTTGCTCAATTAGTTTGATGAATAACATAGAGAGTCTTTTCCTTCATAGGTAACTGTCGTGATGGGACAGGTTTCTTATTTTATGGTTGAAATGTTGAATTGTGGTGTTAGTTATCTTGTTGCTTTTGCTTCTTGTTGAATACTCACTCTGTTTTATGAGGTATTTACATAGTTTATTGGCAAATGTTGTGCCTTGATCGCATCTTTTGACGCCGAATATGTTTTTTCCGAACAATGTTTCTTAAAGTTTGGTCTTTTGAGCATTTCTTATTACCTAATCTGTCTCTGTTTTTGAATATAGGGGTACAGCCTCAATCAATTGAGACGGAGGTGGCTTCTGATACTGCATCTCACTCTGAGGAAGAGGAAGGATAAACCCCAAAACACGTCAAATTTAGAGTCATGAGATGATCACAGATATCGTACATAAATTTCTATTGATTTCACGAGTTGATAGCAGTAAGTGCTTTGAGTTTGAGCATATCAGGGAATTTCTTTCTCATCTGATGAAGCAAATATCCAAAATTTGCAGGCTCTTCAAGGTTTGTAGATTTTAAGAACACAAATCGACGAAGATTCGAATCACCAAGAGCAGCTGCAAAGACGTGATAAGGCTTTTAGATAGGGTAGAGTAAGCAAAAACCTTTTACAGACTGATCAGATCCTGTCCAGTTCTGAAATGTGAAATCAAATAAGAAAAGCTGTTGTGGCTTTGCCCTCTGTTTCCATGTAATCTTCCTTATAACAGTTTGTTGAATCGTGTGTATATATATATGCGCATAAGCTCGCAGGTTCAGATCTCATTCAGACTGTTTTATTCGATGCTGTATATGCTTTGAGATCCAAAAATAATGTAAAAAGAGAAGAAATCTGATTTAGGATCTGCAAATATATGGTGTATAGGTGAAACAATATCATTACATTTATCATCAGGCAGTATACAACTCGAGTACACATACACAAGGAGAAACTACTCTGAAGCTATGAACATGTGAGCATGAAAAGAGGAAAAAAGTACAAAAGCTAGACAGGTTATGTATCAGAATGTGCTTCTGGTTCTAGAATCTCGCCATTTCCTCGCTTTAGTATACAGTTTCCAAGGGATTGAGAAGGCTGACAGAGCAAGGAGAGACAGAACATCAATAGTCCTGTTTCAGGGAGAAGAGCTAGTCAGAGATCATTGGTTTGCAATATTTGACACAAGCAAGAAGAATAGTTTCCCAAATGAATGCAAAATTTGACACAAGCATGAAGAATAGTTTCTCAACTGAATGCAATATTGTGTCTCACTTCTTTTTCTACTGTTTGTCGGACACTTGGATCTAGAGTAAACCAGAGATTGAAAACGAGCTAACCTAACATTACTCTCACCAAAAGAAAGTGGCCAGTTTCTATTCAATGCTATGAGATCCGACATATTGGTAAAGTAATGTTACTCATTAGATAACGACACACTCTTCCACATCATAGTGAAACTTTGTATAAATTTGGGACGAAATTTGAATGCTTTACCTGCATAAGCAACGGTTACACCCGAAATGAGTCGCCCAACAGCTGATAAGAAGTAAAGGCAGATTACGACCTAAAAGAAAAAGCACAAGACAAACATCTTCAGTGCAGAACACAATTAGTGAGTTAACAATCAGCAATGCATTATAACTGGGTAAAGTCAGTAGGATTGCAAGAGAATCACTGTGGTGATATATTGATGCTAATGCATTTAGATACACGCATGATCTAAGGACACACTTGCCTTGACAAAAAATCTCTTGTCATGTCCTGTTGCTGCAACCCTCAGAACGCTCTCTGCGGCTCCAACAGTATTAGCTAAGCGAGCAACAATGGTACTAGCTGTATCCTGTGATATTTGCCACTCTAGTGGATCCACTGGTACCCTTGAGAAAAGTTATGGAGTTGTAAATCATGTGGTTGAAAAAGCAATGGTCTTGAATCATATTACATACCAGAGAGTAGAAGATCATTACTTGATTGAGAATTCTAGGACTATGCCTTATGCATTGATTACAGAGAACAGAAGTAGATGATAAAACAATGAGAAGATTGAAATAAGATCGATGAATCAGTGATTCACCCAGAAATAAAAAGAGATATAATGAGTTTAGATTCTGTGTTCGTGTGTATGATAAACCATTATAGAAAAGAAACCAAAATTTCAATATCAAAGCAAATCAATTTCACTATCACTATCACATTAACATCACCGATTGCACAACCGCACCGTAACATCACAACACAATTCGTCAACCATATCAAGCGAGCAACCACAAACGAGCCAAATAATTTCGTATCTTCTCGGTAACTAAACAGCAAATCAGAGACAGAAGAACAAATCCAACACCGTAAACAGACTGAATCGAAACATCTAGGGCACAATTTTGAGAGAACTTACGAAACATTGAGTTGGCGAAAAAGGAGACCGAGAATGGCGAGTGAACATAAGAGAACGATGAAAACATCGGCGAAGAGTGAGAGAAGAGTTGCGTTGCGATATGCGCAATGGTAATACACAAGTGTCCCGCTAATCAGCAATCCCATCGCCTTCCCCATTTCTCCCATCTCTCTATCTACTAAAAAAAAACGCACAAGGCAGCATCACAAAATTGACTAAACGGACCCACTTATTGAGCCGTAATTAGACATCGTAATCCAAATTCTCATTACTGATTATACTCGGATTAGGATTATAGAATGAAAATATAATCAGCCACGTGTAATGATTGACACGATCGCTCCACGGTTTTTTTCTACAACTCATTTATTGGGCCATAATTAGATATTATAAGGCCCATAAACAATTTACTACGTGGTCGTTAAGTACAGAGCCGGATCTACGAGTGTAGCG
This sequence comes from Cardamine occulta, assembly GCA_028015245.1. Taxonomy (NCBI): domain Eukaryota; kingdom Viridiplantae; phylum Streptophyta; class Magnoliopsida; order Brassicales; family Brassicaceae; genus Cardamine; species Cardamine occulta. The sequence continues at coordinate 21,522,314 of CM051366.1, forward strand.
TGGGCAGTCACGTAGGGGATCACACCAAGATTTCGGCAATCAGATCAACTTCTACAACTCTTTCAATATCTACGTGCTTCCCTTCTCTCATCTTGTGACCACTCTTCCTGTCTGTTCACTGGTTAGGATCTCTTTCTTTCTCTCTGTTTTGTATTTTTTTTTTGTTTCTGTCTGATTTATCAAATCGTTCTATTTGGAAAACTCCTCAAAGCTTTTTCGTTTCCTCGATCTCTGTTAGAGGTGTTGACGATTTCTTATTTGTTGTTGTTGTTGATCGGATCTCAGCGTTTTTGTAGGAGTTGAATTTTGATTTATTGTTCAATCGGATTTGAGCTTTCTGAATCTCTGATTGCTGAGAGAATGCCGGCGTTTTACGGAGGAAAGCTCACGACCTTCGAGGACGATGAGAAGGAGAGCGAGTATGGTTACGTTCGTAAGGTATATTATCCTGTTTCTTCGATCTGGTGTCAATTTATTTTTTCCTGTTCTGCGATGTTTGTTTTTGGTTGATGAATATATGAAATAGTTGATCTGCTAACCAGGTAAGGTTGGTGGGATAACTAAATTTGATCTGATTGTTCTTAGTGACTCGTCTGTGAATTTGTGATCTGATCTGATACTTTTCATTGATTTGACATTTTTTTTTTGTTTCTATCAAAATCAATTTTCGTAATCATATTGATAATTCACAAGTATTGGGATACAGGTTTCAGGGCCTGTCGTTGTTGCCGATGGTATGGCCGGTGCTGCTATGTATGAGTTAGTGCGTGTTGGTCATGATAAATTGATTGGAGAAATCATTCGTCTTGAAGGAGATTCTGCCACGATCCAAGGTTTGTTTGTTTGGTCTCTTGTGCTTCTTACTGTAAATTACTTTACTGTCTTATCTTACCTGTCTAATACTTGCATCTGGATTCAACGTTTTATGTGGCCTTCTGTAGAAATAAGATAACTGATATTTGGTAACTTTCTCTTTTTGTCAGTTTATGAAGAAACAGCTGGATTGACAGTTAATGATCCTGTTCTTCGAACGCACAAGGTTTGTGAGTTCTTTATCTTGCCGATTTATATGGGTTGTTCGACTGCAGCTAACATATAATTTGGCCTGAATTTACAGCCACTTTCTGTGGAGCTTGGACCAGGAATATTGGGAAATATCTTTGATGGAATTCAGGTTCGGTTGGATTTATAATCTTTTCAGACATGAAGTTTTTGACTTTTATGATTTGTTTTAACATTACAAACAGCAGACTGTGGCTTCTCACGATTATTTGGTTTCATTTCTTTAAATATCACAGAGGCCTTTGAAGACTATTGCGAAAATATCTGGTGATGTGTACATTCCTCGTGGTGTGTCTGTCCCAGCTCTTGACAAAGATTGTCCTTGGGAGTTCCAGCCGAATAAATTTGGTAATGTGTCTTACTGCATATGCCTGAAGTGTACATATGGTCTTAATCTTGATAGTCAACTGAATTTAATTTGTTTGCAGTCGAGGGAGACACAATAACTGGTGGTGACTTGTATGCTGTAAGTTTGTTGGTCTCCTGTTTAATCTGTTCTTGGCAAGGGAATATAGTTTTCACAGTTACTGTGGTGTTTCCCTTGTTTGCACTGGGAATTTTTTTTCTGAAAGTAAAACATAACTTTGGTATGCAGACCGTCTTTGAGAACACTCTGATGAATCACCATGTTGCCCTTCCTCCTGATGCCATGGGGAAGATCACTTACATTGCTCCAGCTGGTCAATACTCCCTTAAGGTTTGTTTAAGTTTCTCTAAAACTATTATAAATAGATACATTTCAAAACTTTTTATTTCCAGGGTTTCTTTGCCTTCAATGAGTGAGTTAATATATAGCTAACTTGATCAACTGGTATTTACTTTCTGTTGGAGGAGATCATGATTGGCTTGCGCTCATGGTTGTTTGTCGGCGTTTTTCATTTCCCAGGATACAGTGATAGAGCTTGAATTCCAGGGGGTCAAGAAATCATACACCATGCTTCAGGTTTGCTTGTATCTTTAATTTTCCTTCTTGTAAGCGTAAATGTTAAGCTATTCATTCACTTTATTAAATTGGTTTGGTTAATAATATGCCAGAGCTGGCCTGTACGTACGCCTAGGCCAGTTGCATCAAAGCTTGCTGCCGATACTCCTCTACTTACGGGACAGGTGATTACTCTATTAATTTTTCTTACAGTTGTAATAGTCATTCGAAAATGTGCGTTACTGATTGCTTTCTTCACCTGTTGTCAGCGTGTCCTTGACGCCCTTTTCCCCTCAGTTCTTGGTGGAACCTGTGCCATTCCTGGTGCTTTTGGCTGTGGGAAAACTGTTATTAGTCAGGCACTTTCCAAGGTAGGTTGTGACGCTTGGGTTTTGTTCCACTTAATTACTGGATATATCGAATTTCCAAAGCTAATTTTTGTTGTATACATAGTACTCCAACTCCGATGCTGTTGTTTATGTTGGTTGTGGAGAGCGAGGAAATGAAATGGCTGAGGTATATCTCTTCTCATTCTGAATCAGCATATTGTTCATACAAATCAGACATTTGGTCTGATAGTTTCTCAAAAATTAGGTGCTTATGGACTTCCCACAATTGACAATGACGTTGCCTGATGGTCGTGAGGAATCTGTCATGAAACGTACTACACTTGTTGCCAACACCTCTAACATGCCTGTGGCTGCTCGTGAAGCCTCAATTTACACAGGTAATGTTCAGGAATGCTGATTTGTAGTTTTTGATGAAGCCCATTTCCCATCTTCCAGTGAAATTTTTTTTAATTACAATGGTCATTTTTTATTTATTTATGTGATGTGAACTCCAGGAATCACAATCGCTGAATACTTTAGAGATATGGGCTACAATGTTAGTATGATGGCAGACTCAACTTCCCGTTGGGCAGAAGCATTGAGAGAAATTTCAGGACGGCTGGTAATCTTTTGCGTCTTACTTTTTCTGTATGGATTTTCGTGTTGTGCTTATCTCACTTCTCTTTTTCTCAGTTTATTGACACCTATTTTACTTTGTTTCCTAGGCTGAAATGCCTGCTGACAGTGGATATCCTGCCTATCTAGCAGCACGTTTAGCTTCTTTCTATGAACGTGCTGGTAAAGTAAAATGTCTCGGTGGACCAGAACGTGATGGAAGTGTCACAATTGTTGGTGCTGTTTCACCTCCTGGAGGAGACTTTTCAGATCCCGTAACTTCTGCAACCCTTAGTATTGTGCAGGTGAATGTTTTCTTCCCTGTCTTCCATTGTAGACGTACATAATCATATATGTTAATCGACATGAACCAGATGGTGTTTGGTTTTAGATTTTCCGTAGACTCGTATATGTAAGCATTGTTCTTCTCTACTTTGAAGTGCTTACTCTTCCATTTTGGTTGCTTTTTTTTTGTTTCTCTTCTGCAGGTCTTCTGGGGTTTGGACAAAAAGCTTGCCCAGAGAAAACATTTCCCTTCTGTTAATTGGTTGATTTCCTACTCAAAGTATTCAACGGTATGCTTAAATATTCTCGGTGTTCTTCAAACCTATCTTGGTTCCCTATCTTGAATTCTTGTTTATATAAAATGATGCTTGTTTTTTTCAGGCTTTGGAATCTTTCTATGAGAAGTTTGATCCAGATTTCATCAACATCAGGACAAAGGCCAGGGAGGTGTTGCAGAGGGAAGACGATCTTAATGAAATTGTCCAGGTATGTGTCACTTATCCTTGTATAAGCTATAATATTGTGATAATGAACTCTTGTCTCTTTGCGATCCTAATACATTTTAAGGTTTTGAACGATAATCTTGGCATCTAAACTTGACTCAAGTTATAGAAGTAGACCACTCTTGGCAGATAGTTCTTTCTGAAAGAAACTTACTTGACCCGCGCATTGTGCTTTGTGCAGCTTGTAGGAAAAGATGCGCTAGCAGAAGGTGATAAAATCACCTTGGAAACTGCTAAGCTATTGAGGGAAGACTACCTTGCTCAAAACGCATTTACACCGTAAGATTTGGCTCCCTTCATTTTGGTTATGTTCTTTTTCTGTCTCTCAATGGGTTATTCAACACTTGAACCTTTTGGATGAATTTTTGACAGATATGACAAATTCTGCCCTTTCTACAAGTCCGTGTGGATGATGCGTAACATTATCCATTTCTACAACCTAGCCAATCAGGTAAATAAGATGAGATTATTCATAGGTTATCTACTTTGCTAAGTGGGTATTTATACTCAATCACTTGTTACTCGGGTCTCAAATGTCGTTGATTATACATAGGCGGTTGAAAGAGCAGCTGGAATGGACGGTCAAAAGATTACATACACTCTCATCAAGCATCGGTTGGGTGATCTGTTCTACCGTTTAGTGTAAGCAAACTACTTGTTTCCCATGAATCTGTTACATATCTCTCCAATGAAATGGTCTGAAACCGAATATGGAAATTACAGGTCTCAGAAGTTCGAAGATCCAGCGGAAGGGGAGGATACACTGGTGGCAAAATTCAAGAAACTGTACGAGGATCTCACTGCTGGATTCCGTGCCTTGGAGGATGAAACTCGGTGAACTATGCTTCGAATTTGGTTGTTTTTGGAGAAAGAGGTTTCATATTCTCTCGTGTTTTTGAGCCAACAAACGATCATAGTGGTCGGTATTTTATTTATCGGTTTGTTCGATTGATCGAGTTTAGCTCTGTGAACGCCAGGATTCTCCGGCTGTGCCGTGCTGCTGTGTAATATGTTTGATTCGTTGTTTTTATGTTTTCATTTTGATGGTAATAAGGTACAGCCCATGTGAGTCATATATTTGATTTGATGTACCTCTCAATTCAATAAGTTATTAGTAAGTCCAAATGTATTGAAACCTATTGGGATACTGTTATTTTCTCATACTACAATTTTTTTTTAAAATCTTTGTTTAATCCCATCTTTGCTCTTCGGTATATATGTTTGAATAAAAGCTATTAAACCGAAAAAAGCTATTAAACCGCAAAATTATTTGGAGACATCGCACAATTTGGAGTTTCTTTTAGCGCGCTAAACATGAGTTTTTTTAGCGCGAGTTTTATTAACCAGGGTCCACACATCGCATTTCGCGTAAGCCTGATTTAAATATTAAGCCCATGAATCGGAAAATAGAAAAAGCCCAGGCCTAATTTGATTGTCCCAGACTGGTTAATCTGTTCGTCTTCGGCCGTAGACGCCGGCAAGGATCCGCCGTTAAGCCGGCGCTCTGAAGTAAGCAAAGATTTTCTGTCGTCTGATAAATCTCCATGTGGAAGAGTAAGACGAGAGTTAGCTTCTTCAGCTTCCATCAGCTTTACCTGGCAGTGGCGACGCGGCGATTCTCGAGAGTCGCTCCGCCGCCATCGGCGGTTATCCGCGTAATAAACAACATAGCGCACTTGGGAGCTCCGAAGCAAGGACCGTTGCCACGTCAGTTGATATCCTTGCCGCCATTTCCCGGTCATCCGTTACCTGGGAAACACGCTGTTGATAACGGAGTTGACGGCGACGTTGATGACGACGAAGATGGAGGCCGCGTCACGGCCATCAGCTGGGTGAAGTACTATTTCGAAGAAATACATGATAAGGCTATCCAAACTCATTTCACAAAGGGCCTTGTGAGTGTCTCCGGTATAACTTTTACATTACTTCTGATTAAATTTTTGTTTGAGCTTTATTGGACTATTCTTTTTGGATTCATATTTGGATCATCATATTCTCCACATTATCTAAGAACTTCAGATAGAATCCTTCAAGTTCAAGATGAATTTCCCTCTCATGTATTCACTTTCTTCTTGTGGTAGGTTCAGATGGAGTTCCGAGGTCGTAGAGATGCTCTAAGACAGAAAGAAGACGCAGCTAGACCCTTGAGAAAGGTAAAATTGATCTTTGTTCTTCTTCTTGGTTTTGTTTTGATCATTCTATAGGATTAGGTTTTATAATAGTGGTAGAATTATACATTTTATCTGCAGATTAAGCATAACGAGGTAATGAAAATAGGAGATAAAATCTGGTTGCCGGTGTCAATCGCTGAGATGAGGATTTCTAAGAGATATGACACTATACCAAGTGGAACCTTGTATCCTAACGCAGACGAAATCGCATACCTTCAAAGACTTGTCAGGTTCAGGGTAAATATCCTAGTTACTCCCTTTGTTATTAACACATGATTTTTGGTTTATCTTATATATAGATTCTGTTTCAAATTTTAACCTTTTATTTTCTCTACTGCAGGACTCTGCTATTATAGTTCTTAATAAGCCACCTAAGCTTCCAGTCAAGGTAATAGAGATTTCTCTTTGCTCCTGCGGAATGACTTCATGGAAGTAAGCTGTTACATTCTCTTGTTCATTAAGCAGCAGCTGCATAAGCCTTTATCATTGTTTGTTTCAGGGAAATGTGCCGATACATAACAGCATGGATGCACTTGCAGCTGCAGCTCTGTCTTTTGGTAACGATGATGGTCCTAGATTGGTAAACTCGCATATTTTGGAGTAATGCCATTTATTCCGAAAAATTGATTTGGTTCCTGACATCACACTTAATTTGAGTTTTCTATGGTCAGGTACATCGTCTTGATAGGGAAACTAGCGGCCTCTTAGTAATGGGTCGAACCAAAGAAAGTATAGATTATCTTCACTCAGTGTTCAGTGATTACAAGGGGAGAAACTCAAGCTGTAAGGTAAGAAGGGCTTATGTGAAATTCGGAACCAACACACTGTGGTCGAGTAAGGAAAGGTTGATCATAAAATTGTTATGTAACTCGCTAAATATTGCAATCATAGGCTTGGAACAAAGCGTGTGAAGCGATGTACCAGCAATATTGGGCATTGGTGATTGGTTCTCCGAAGGACAAGGAAGGATTAATTTCAGCCCCTCTTTCAAAGGTAGCTCTCTCATTTTAACGTCTGCTTGCAGACACAATGCTTGTATCTGAAAATTAGTCAAAACCCTGTGTTCAGGTGCTTTTGGACGATGGTAAAACAGACAGGGTGGTTTTGGCCCGAGGTTCGGGCTTTGAAGCTTCACAAGAAGCAATAACAGAGTATAGAGTGTTAGGACCTATGATCAACGGATGTTCGTGGTTAGAACTTCGTCCTATTACTAGCAGAAAGCATCAAGTACTTATTAAAACTTTGGTATCCTCTTTATCATCTTTGTGAAATATTTTGTTTTTGAATCTCTCTTGATCAAGTTGCCTTCTAAAACAGCTACGTGTACACTGCGCTGAAGCTCTTGGTACTCCAATAGTAGGGGATTATAAGTACGGCTGGTTTGTTCACAAGAGATGGAAACAGATGCCTCAGGTTGATATCGAACCAACGACTGGGAAACCATATAAACTGCGCAGACCAGAAGGTCTTGATGTCCAAAAGGGAAGCGTTTTATCAAAAGTTCCTTTGTTACATCTACATTGCCGGGAAATGGTACTTCCAAACATTGCCAAGTTCCTCCATGTCTTAAACCAACAGGAAACAGAGCCGCTTCGGACAGGAATCATCAGTAAGCCGGATCTCTTGCGGTTTGTAGCTTCAATGCCTAGTCATATGAAGATCAGTTGGAACTTAATGTCTTCATATTTGGTGTAGCTCCTCTAGTTCCTTTATATTGTTTAGATAACAGTTCCTGAAATTCTTGGTTCTACAGCTTTTCGTATTGAGAATATTTGTAATGTACAGTCTTATTCACCCATCTTTTTCGAGTGAATTTCCCATATGAATATGGCTCATATTAGAAACTCACCTTGGAATAATGAATATTCTATTGGCACAAGTTTGGACAAGCCCGTGTGCATATATTATATATATATACACAGAATCAGATAGTGATCACAGTTTGGAATATCTATCCACAAGGGCCTTCGCTTTGTCTGGTGCAAAAAAGCGTGCCTAGTCATTAACAAGTTAAAAGCTTTGTGTCATATTTCTTTTTATTCAGTTGGAATTGTATTGGACTGAAGAAGGTTTAATGAGTTCATATAATTCACCTGAATGAACATTCTCTCTGCATCTCCTCTGCTTCTATTTTCTTTCAATAAAATTCCCTACAACACCATTTCACAGGGAGATTATGGGCATGCGTATTGAGTGACTTGACTTCTTGAGGCAGGGACTGAGAAAATTACCTTAGCCAAGTAGCCTCGGAAGTCCTCAGGATAAGCAGTGATAAGCTGGTCATAAACAGCTACAGCGTCGCTGATATGTCCCCAGTCTGAATAAGCTTTTCCGAGAAGCAACTCAACCTGACACAATATTGCTCCAACGTTTAAAATCAGCAAGTGATAGTAGTCGCCAAATTGAACCTAATATAGATCTTTATAATATGTTATCTTTGTTGTAACTGGTTTCTTCGGAAATAACATACGATACCGATGAGCTGCATAGAACACTAAGAGATGTATATTTCATCAAGGAACTGATTCTGCTACGATGGTTCCAGAAGAGTTGGCTTGACTGGTACCAATATGCTAAGAGTCGATTAACAGGAAACCAAGTTACCTGAATTGGGTCAAGATTTGTTTCAGTTTCAGCTGTAACACTGTCTGCTGTGCTTGTTTTTCTTGTATTCAGACGTCCACGGGTGTCCAGAAGAAATTTGACTGCCTGAGAAAGTGAGAATCATGAAAAAGATGAAAAGATATGGCTCGAATGAAAATTTTAAAGAGTATTTAAGATTAATTTTATGAGACAGAAGGTATCATATTTGTATTCATATCTGGTAGAAACAGATTCACCTCGTCTGGTTTCTTAGCAGCTAAATAAGCGTTCACGAGGCCTCGTGTGATTTCAAGATCAATGCCTTTTGAAACCTACTGTAAATAGAACAAAAAGTAGAACATCACTTTAAGAAGAGAAGAACAGACTGTCTTAACTCTTTTGACAACATAGACATGGTAGTAGCAGCTAGACTAGCCATAAGTTCAAATCTTATGCCCCAACTAGACACTTCTTCCTAAAATCTTAATTCACTCTATTGAATCAACCTATTAAGTCCAACGCATGTGAGAAAAGCTAAACAAAATCAAGCTTAACATACAAAAGTTTGAGAACATTTACCTTTTCAGAAAGTCTGTATGCAGCAATACTGCCTTCATAGTTCTGAAGTTCATAATTTACTTCACCAAGCAATCGAAATACATCAGGGTCAGTTGGTCTCTCCTACAGAGCAAGAATCCCACTTTGTACACACTATTAGCTAAGTCTCGTATTCAGCATTTTCTTATGAAGCGAATAACTTGACATAAGATACTATAAAAAAAGTATGGGTGAACAAACCTTAGCCAATTCCTCAAGAAACACAGCAGCCTGTGAATACTCTCCTAGTTCAGTCAGTGTCACAGCTGCACCCTACACAGCGCCTCAATTTTAAGAAAGTTTGTACCGTTATAAATTACTGAGGAAGCCCTATCTTCTTTTCGGCTTAGTTCTATGTGTGCAGGAGCAACTTCAGTAAATAAGATAAATGCGAACAGAAACATTTCATGCAATTCAGAATATGCGGAGATGAAATTCATTCAAGAAGAACAAAAGCAAAACTTAAAACAAAGGTAAGAATTGTTAGAAAAACTGAAAATGAGAAAAAAAGGATAGCGAGTTTTTCAAACCAAAAGTAACTCAGAATTTTCTTAATCATTACCTACTTGATTATAAGTTTAAGCTGTGTTCTCTATTATCATTGGCAGTCTACTGGGAGATGAATGGCAAAATGCCCATGAAGAAGACATTTAATAGTATACGCAACAAATGTATTGTCTTCACTCACTTCCAGAGCAGCTTGATCCTTAGGAGTGCCACTGAGAGTTATTTCAAACACTTTGAGCCTTTGCTGACAAAATAAAAAGTTTCAAGATGTTCACTACTTCTCTTGCTTTATTCAATTTATCAAAGCTCATGAACAAGATCTTCATAAGACCAATATATTACTTGAAGCGTGGCTTTCTCCTCTTCTGAAATTTGATTTTTAACAACTGTGGTGTTCTTAGTTGGAGTATCACTGAAAAGTGGAAAAAAAACATTGTTAGAACTGAGACCAGCTAAAACATCTAACAACGTGACTTGGTATGGCAAAAATGTGAATCACGGAAACCAACTTAGCTGATCCTAAAAACATATGATGTCATCAGAAAATTTACATACACAAACTGGTGTAGAAGACAAATACCAAACACATACACAGTGTAAATGACAGAGTTATGAATTGGACTTGAAACTGCCTCCATTGGAATAAGACTACTAAATACTGTTGATTACATCAAAATATCTTATGAGTCACCTCACACATAACGCACCTTCCCGTGGGAAGAAAGTCACCAAGAGCAAAAACCAAACCAAATACAACAACAGCTATGCCAACTCCAACCTGTCATGGCATAAGTTTTTTCATCACATAATATAGGCCAGAAGCGGTTTTAGGAAAAAAGAAAAAATACACACTTGTAAGATATGTATGTGTACCTTAGTACCAAGACCAATTGTTTTCTGATCAGACTTGACTGGTGCATCATAGTCAATTGGACCAAATTCTTTAACTTCTTCCGTCTTTTTCTGCTCAAGAGCTGATCTGGTTCATTCAAAGAGCACAGAGGTCAAGACAAGTGATGAACAAATAAAAAAGAAAAAAGGATCAAACTTTATTACGAACATCATGTTGTTGTGTGTAAATTGGGAAACTCCAATGTGATTATCAGATTAGGCCAAAGTAATCCTATCGTCATCTATATATCACTAAAGCCAATTTGCATGGTAGAATCATAAAACATATGTACCTTTTAATGGCTTCTAGGCGTTCCTCGAAGTCTATATCGAAAGATCGACCAGATTTTCCTTCAAACTGAGAATTCAAACCAGGTGCCTCTGCAAGTAAAATCAGTTAATAAACCTTCAAGGAGCTAAAAAATCTGTTAATAAACAAATTACACACTTACTTCTGGGTACAGAAACAGATTGTTTAGAAGATGATTTCCTGCAACAAAGAAGTCCATATGAAATCTAACGGCATTGGATAATTTTAAATACTTTAACAAAAGGAAATACAAAACATAAAAACTCTACCTTTGTTGTAATGCCGGATCTTTCTCTTCCTGTGATGCGGGAGAGAAAAAAAAAACAGAGTCAGAAGGAAACATCACAATTCACAAGAGCTCACAAGACGAAGAATCTTTGTAATCATACCTTTTTAGAGCCAAAGCCACGCTTAGGGTTAGAATCCGAGCAACGAATTCGAAACTTAAGTAGCTTTGAGTTAAATGAAACGGCGGTCGTCGTCGCTGCCGCTAGTGTCATCAACATCCCTCTGCAACTTCTAACCCAAGGAGAGAATTTTCTAAGAATTTTTCAGAGTAATGATGAATAGTAACAGCAGAGAAATTCGGAAAAACTTCAAAGTATAATCACGGACACAAATTCGTTCGCCGGAGATTGACGATGAGAAGAGAGCTCCGTGATCGGACCGGTGAAGTACTGAGTAGGATGACAAGTGGTTCTTACGTTTTGCAGATTGTTTTAATATGGGCCGGATTATACTAATGTAAGTTGGGCGGGTCCATTAAGGCCCATAAAGATGGCGTAAATTCGAAGGGTCATTTAGATAATTTATAATAATTTGAGCTATAATTACTAACGAGGATAAAGTTAAGTGAGTGAATTATTAGGTGGCAGCGTCTCATTGGGTAGGATGTGTCACTACTACTCACAAAATTATCTTTGTACTACTGAGGAATGAAAATAATTAGGCTTTTTTTTTCTTTTTTTTTTTACAAAAAGGAAGAAATTAATTTAGGAAAATAGCACAAAAAAAAATATTGCGAAAGTTCTCTGAAAAGTCTTCGGATTTACGGAGACAAAAGACAGAGAGGAGAGCGCTTCTTCGTCTACGACAAGCTTCGCTAATGGCGGTTTCCTTCTGATCACTTCCCCGGACCAGTAATTTATCTTCTCTGTTCTTACCGATTTAGGGTTTGTTTACGACGAAACTTTAGTTTTTTTCGTTAATTCGTCTCGTTACTGGAACGCATTCATTTCGTCTCTAGATCATGTGAATTTCTCTTAGTGCGGAAGCCAGATCTAACGCGATTTCTCGATTGAAGTAATGGAGTAATCTTAGTCGATTAGATCTTGGTGTTCATGCGTTTTTCTGGGTACTTGATTGTAGTTGCATTTGCGTTCATGAAAAATGTAGCTAAACCTTACTCGGATAAGTCTGATTTAATGTAATTTGAAAATGCTATTTGGTAGGTAAAGAGAAACATTAGAACTTAATACTTTTCTATTTTTTTCAGAAGATTCGATTATAGTGGCAACTCTTGCTCATTACCCAACTGAGAGAGTTTGAAGAAGCTGGAATCAAGATATAGTTAGATTTAGAGGGTTCGTACTAACTTGAATGTGGTGTTAACAATTGGAGAAAAAGTTGTAGTGTATCAAAATTCAGCGTCCGAGTTCTGGGGCCGAGTTGCCCCATAGCACTGATTTTACACCTCTACTCATAGTCCGGAGGGCAAATTCAGCTCAAAACATGATGATGGATGAAGATATTGAGCAGGCCAGTTTGATGTCTTTCAATGACAGGCCGAGGGCTTTTCCCAACATGCGTAGTAAAACCTATAGTCCATTGGTAAAACTATTACTCCTCTCTTTCTTGAATGCTTTTTTATTGTTTGCGTCAGATCATTAAAATGTCTATTAAAAAAGACTTGTGAGATGTTATAACTGGTTTCCTTCTATTTCTTTTAGCTTCTTAGTTTCTTGAGGATCTTGTTTTCCTCTTCTTGAAATTGTACAAAATTCCATTTTTTTTTATGGCAGATATTCCGGATTCTTAGGAAATTAAATGTTCGAGTCCTTTCTATACTTCTGCTATTGTGCTTTGGAGTGATCTTTTACATGGGAGCAAGTACTTCTCCCATCATTGTGTTCGTCCTCACAGTATGCATACTCAGCTTCCTTTTGTCAGTATATCTAACCAAGTGGGTTTTAGCGAAAGATGAAGGACCTCCAGAGATGGTTCAGGTATGCTCACTCAATTTTTGTGGTGTTAGTGACGATGTTGACTTCTTTTGTTCTTTGTCTCATCAAACTTTCTTCATTCTAATTTGTTGGGTAATTCATTTACTTATAGATATCAGATGCTATACGTGATGGAGCTGAAGGTTTTTTCAGAACGCAGTATAGCACTATATCCAAGATGGCCGTCTTGCTGGCTTTTGTGATTCTTTGCATATATCTATTCCGTAACTCAACTCCCCAGCAAGAGGCTGCTGGGTTAGGAAGGTAATGATGCATGATTACATTTAAAAGATTTGTTTTATCTTTTAGGTTTGTTGTGAATGATACTTCAGCCAAATTACTTTTTGCTGCAGGGCGATGTCTGCCTATATTACTGTTGCTTCATTTCTTTTAGGGGCGCTATGCTCAGGTATTGCTGGATATGTTGGTATGTGGGTGTCAGTTCGTGCTAATGTGCGGGTCTCCAGTGCCGCTAGACGATCTGCAAGAGAAGCATTGCAGGTTCTTCATTAGTTAAGCTATTTTCATAATACAACGTATACATGTTTCCAAATACTAAGGGGCAGATATAATACAGATAGCTGTTCGTGCTGGTGGGTTTTCAGCCCTGGTTGTTGTTGGTATGGCTGTGATTGGTATCGCCATCCTCTATTCTACGTTTTATGTTTGGTTGGGTGTTGACTCACCAGGCTCAATGAGTGTTACTGACCGTAAGTCAATTCCATTTTCATATTGTGTGCATATTCTATACATCATTGTACTGAGTTCAAAAGATTATCTTTTCAAAGGATCATTTTGAGACATGAGCAGTATTTTCTTAATTATGTCAGGACTTGTGTTGATTTTTATAGAGGTGGGTTACCAAAACAATTCTAAGATTTTCAGTTAACCCTATATGTTCAATCAGCAATGGTGTGCATAGAATTTCACCGTTGGTAGCTGTACAGATATAAATCTCATGATATATTGACCAGAATTTGCTTTTGCATTGGCGATAGTGGAGGTACTGACTTGTTAGATTTATTGATGGAATTTTTCTGTTTCTCTTACAGTGCCTCTTCTTCTTGTGGGATATGGTTTTGGTGCATCATTCGTTGCCTTATTTGCTCAGTTGGGTGGTGGAATATACACGAAGGGAGCTGATGTGGGGGCAGATCTTGTTGGGAAAGTTGAGCAGGGTATTCCCGAGGATGATCCTCGAAATCCTGCTGTTATTGCTGATTTGGTATTTGATCTTTGTCCTTTTTGGTTCTTACTTTCATGATTTTCTGTTATGTCCAGAGAACATCCTTGTTGGGGTCATGTATCACTCTATAGTCTACCTATCAGATTAGAAGTTGAATAAAGGTTTGCTTGTACTTTTGCCATTTGGGCTTTTAAAGCTATTTTCATCTTCCTGTAGGTTGGAGACAATGTGGGGGACTGTGCTGCTAGAGGTGCTGATTTATTTGAGAGTATAGCTGCAGAAATCATCAGCGCAATGATACTAGGTGGAACAATGGCTAAGAAGTGCAAAATTGAAGGTTTGTGGGCAATCTCTCTTTAAAGTTATTTATTGCACTTGGAAAATGTATAATGTATGGTTTGAGCTCCTGACTATTCTGAGAAAATTAAAAGGACTGCTAGGATTTTTTTAATCTGAAATGCAAGCCATAAAGCGTAGATTCTTTTTCTGTAAACAGAATGTAATTTATAAGCTTGAACTCTTTACATTGTAACTCATTAGGATTTGAAAAGTCGACATAATTTGTACAGAGTTGCTTGTTTTAAACACCTTGTATGAATATTTGCATGCATAAGGAAGACTACTTTTTCATGACATCTTTAGCAAATAGACTTGACTGCCGTGGTTGTTAAACTAGCATAAAGAGTTTTGAAATTTAAAGTTGGGAAGATAGGATACATGGAATGATACAAAAATATGTGCTTATAAGCATCTTTCTAAACCTCTTGCTCATGCTTTATGCTTACTCAAATCTTTGTCTATTATGCAGATCCATCTGGATTTATCTTATTTCCTCTAGTTGTTCATTCTTTTGACTTGGTAATATCATCAATTGGTATTCTATCAATCAAGGGAACGCGTGATGCTAGCGTGAAATCTCCGGTAGAAGATCCAATGGCTGTACTTCAGAAAGGATATTCTCTGACTATTATATTAGCTGTTTTGACATTTGGCGCGGTAATGTTGTCTATTCAAACTATTGGTTGTCTTGTTCCTTTTGTTTCTTTTTACAATCAATGCTGCTTCTTGTGGTTCAAATTTTCCATTGACCTACTCTAGTGAAATCCTTGTTGTTACTGTAATTTGGAACGAATTCTACGAAGTCTTCTTCTGACAGCATTTTTATATTTTGTAGTCGACTCGCTGGCTGCTTTACACTGAACAAGCTCCATCTGCATGGTTCAATTTCGCCCTATGTGGCTTGGTTGGCATCATCACAGCCTATATCTTCGTCTGGATATCCAAATATTATACAGATTATAAGCACGAGCCTGTTAGGACGTTGGCTCTTGCTAGCTCGACTGGTCATGGGACTAATATCATTGCTGGGGTCAGCTTGGGCCTGGAATCAACTGCCCTTCCAGTTTTGACCATAAGCGTAGCTATTATTTCTGCTTATTGGCTGGGCAATACCTCGGGACTAGTGGATGAAAATGGAATTCCCACTGGAGGTCTATTTGGAACAGCCGTCGCTACAATGGGAATGCTAAGCACTGCAGCTTATGTTCTTACTATGGACATGTTTGGCCCCATAGCTGACAACGCTGGTGGGATTGTTGAGATGAGCCAGCAGGTAATGTCACATGCTTGGCTTGAAAGGCTCCTCTGTTTCATCTTCAACTAATGTAGAAATAATAAAATGTCTCTTGCAGCCAGAAAGTGTCCGTGAGATCACTGATCTTCTTGATGCTGTTGGAAACACCACCAAAGCAACAACAAAAGGATTTGCGATTGGATCTGCTGCACTTGCGTCATTCCTTCTTTTTAGTGCGTATATGGACGAGGTTTCAGCGTTTTCTGGTGTCTTTCAAAGAGGTAAATGTTATTATGCATCTTTGCTGTATTCTTCATGTTCATACAGCTTCTTGTACTCATCCTCGGAACAAAACAGGTTGATATTGCTATACCAGAAGTCTTCGTAGGTGGATTATTGGGTTCGATGCTTATTTTCCTCTTCAGTGCTTGGGCTTGCGCAGCAGTTGGTCGAACTGCACAAGAGGTTGTGAACGAAGTAAGAAGACAATTTATTGAGAGGCCTGGCATAATGGTGAGAGTATTATTTTCTTTCGAGTGCTTTACCCCTTTCTTTGTTTATTGGCTTGTACCTTTGTTGACTAGCGAAACCAATCTCCTGTAACAGGAGTACAAGGAAAAGCCAGATTATAGTCGCTGTGTTGCCATTGTTGCATCTGCAGCTTTAAGGGAAATGATAAAGCCAGGAGCTTTAGCTATAGCATCACCCATTGTAGTTGGTAAGTCAGTAATGTTCCGTAGTCTGTTTCTTCTCTTTCTTCATGTATTGAAACGACAAGATTGTGACCAAAACAAACCTCTTGGTCTCTCTCAGGTTTGGTGTTCCGGATCTTGGGTTACTACACGGGACAACCTCTGCTCGGAGCTAAAGTTGTAGCTTCTATGCTCATGTTTGCAACAGTTTGTGGTATCTTAATGGCACTTTTCTTAAACACAGCAGGAGGTGCTTGGGACAATGCAAAGAAATACATAGAGACCGGTGCACTTGGGGGCAAAGGAAGTGAAGCCCACAAAGCAGCCGTGACTGGTGATACGTAAGCATTTTTTTCCGTTCTACTTCAAAACTCAATCAAAGTTATATTCTGAAATGCGATTTCTCATAAGAATTCATTTGAAAATTGCAGCGTGGGAGATCCATTCAAGGACACAGCCGGTCCATCCATTCACGTCCTCATAAAAATGCTTGCGACTATAACTCTCGTCATGGCTCCGGTTTTCCTCTGAAAGTGAACCGTTACTTATCGATCCGGGCTTGTTTGCGCTAGACCATCTCTTGCACATATACATATAGAGAGGGAGAGAGTTTGGTTATAAAATGATTCACATAGATGAATGGTTTTGTGTTTCATTGCATCTGAATAAGTGAGATGTTTCTGTTTTTGAGTTTAGTTACACTTTAAAGCAATTCTAGAGACATTTTAATCAACCACATATTTGACTTTGAGGATCTTCTTGACTCTTCACTCTACTAGATTTCATCTTTCTAGCACTTCTTACTCTTCTTGATTTGCCTCCAACTCGTATAGACATTGTTCTACTCCGTAGCCTTATGAGCTGGCGGTTGCTGCCACCATGGTGGTGCTTATGTTTGCTTCCTACTCTTCTTATTCTTCTCCGCTTCGGTTTAATGTTGTTTATGTGACTCAGACTGTCCGATGACCTTGATTCATCGTTGCTTGGATCATAGGTCACGGCTTCTATATCATGGAGACGTTTTCTGCGGCCGACCCTTTTCACGTTAGTCAAACTGTGCCACAAACAACTATCCATCTCCGCAATGGCGAACCAGTATGCAGCACAAGCGGCACAAGACATCTTGCAGATGCTTTTAACAACACACTGGCAGATTCCAAGCTTGAACAAGAGTGTGATGAACATCAAAACTGACAAAAAGAACACAAAGTTATCCAAAAAGGGAAAGTTGAAATAAATTCATCTATAATGATTGGTAAAGACAGAAAGAGATGAAGAAAGGATACTTATGAAACAAAGGCTTGAGATCAGCAGCAGCTTCGCAATGTCAGGAATACAAAAATGTTCTATGAAACATGCAATATCCCATGGTCCTGAACATACATCTCTGTAATTAAAAAGGAGAAATCATTAAAAATGGCGATCGAAAACCAACCAAATGAAAATGAACGACAGTTGGGTCTTAATTCAGACAACAATTAAAATCTTACAAACAGGATCTTCCAAGTGTGGCTTTGAGCGGTGCTGTGAAAACATTCCCGATAAAACCTCCGATGTCGGTTGATGCTTTGCCTACTGCGTTGCCCATTTTACTTCAAACTTAAACCGGTGAGGATTTTATCAATCAGCGACTTTCTTGATAGATTTTCACACCAATCATGTTCATCCAAGCGTAAAGAGATGAATAATTAATTTCTGAGAATTTTCAGGATATGAATGAAGTTACATCTTCGCTCACAGTTTCCTCTGTTATATGCGAGAAACCGTTTTCAGATGGAAAATTCAGGAAAATAATTGCGGTAAAAATAAACCGTTTTAGCAAATATTTTCATGTCGATTTTCAAGTCAGCTTTTTAAATTTGCTACGAACAAGAAACTGTTTTTATTAGCCAAAAAATGGATTTTAGATATTAACAAGTGTAAAAGATAAAAGATAGGAAATTTTGATTCAACCCCTCAAAACAATTCAAACACTTACATTAATTATATAAACGCTTAACCTTTTGGATAAAGAAGTTTAGAATTTGATTTAATTTTGTATACAAGAGCATTAATATACACTAGCAGCTAAATGAACAAAACTGAAGAAAGTTTCAGAGATATCACCTATCTCAAAGAAACTTTTAGCCTATTATTATAACTGAGAGGTTTCATTCTGAGTTTGAAGCTCTCCTATACCCAAGAAATCAGCAGCAAACTCTTCATCATTTTTGCCTAACATTTCCTGTAATGTACATTCTATATTCCTCCCTTTGAGTACCCAAAACCGTGGTTTTATCTTCTTCTCCAGCGAATAACTGAAGTACCTTGGGTATTCTATGACTTCTTTAACCGGCTTCTCCATGATGTTCACCAGAAATTCTAACTTTGGTCTCAACACTTTGTCAATGCTGTATCCTAATATCGGTGAGAATTTGCGAATCATGAATGCAATCTCTCTCTCTGATATCCCAATCTCCATTAGATACTTTAGCCTGCAAGAGAAAATGATCACAAAACTAAGGGTCATTAGCTAAAGAAAGATTCGCTGAGATGATGCGATAATTGGGCTGAGATAGATACCGTGGAAGTACTGTTTTTTCTGCGTCGTATATGAGAAATTCCGGGTATTTCTTTATGATTCGGGGAAAATGGGTACTGGAAACACCATAACGTGTAAGAAAGATGAGTTTTTTCTGCAGGGTTTTGTCAATGCTGCAGCCAAATATTTCAGGACATCGACAGAGTATTTGACCAACAATTTCCTTTTGAAATCCCAAATCTTCCAAAAAGGAAACAACCTGTTACAAGACGAGAAATCAGCTGGTTATTGAAACGATCATCTTACATAATAATAGAATGAGAGAATATGCAGCAGATACTGGAAAGGTGGTGGTTCGTTACCTTGAGAAATTCTTGCGGTTTACATAACAAAAGCTGAGGCATCTTGGGTATAACCTTTCCCATTCTTTTATTTCTAACACCTAATTTATCAAATTCCTCCACCATCGACTTCATATTGCTCATTGAGCAACCGAGGAGTAAAGGCCATCTCCTAATTGCATGGTCAATATCCATTTTGAGCACCTAAGAAAGTAAAATCATAGCAAACCATGTGTTAGTACTAAAGACTAATCATGGAAAAACAATGATCAAGACAGCTTAACATAAATTACATTTTAAGGATATGAAATTAATGAACAATTTTTCATCTCTACTCCACTAAAGAACCAAAGAAACCAACACAAAATCACCAATTCTCTGATTAAAAAATGATGTATTCTCTCTTGTCAAAATTGTCCTTACTGATTCACTGTCAAAAAATGAGACGATGTGCGAATAGTTCTCTTGTACGCTTGGTGAAAGAATCCACGGATACTTCAGCAACACTTTTCCAGAATCCTTATTCACTGCACTAACCTGGACCAATATAGCCCCAGTTCACAATAATCAGCAACCACAAGCAAACGAAGGAAGTGGAGTTCCATACTAATTATGTACAATCAATCAACTAGCATACCTTCTCCAGAGCTGCAGCTACCCTTCTTTTAATCTCCTCGGTTTTGCTGAGCATGATTGGAGGGTACAAGAGAAGTACCTTTCCCAAGCAATCTTTAGGAATACCAATGCTTTCAAGAAACTCTACCATAGGCTTCATATCATTTTCTTCTGAAACTAGAAGAAGCCGAGGGAATGACTCAATTAAAAATCTGAAAGATGCATCTACAGAACCCAGCATGTCCAAACCTCCACGCCTTGCTTCAATCTAAAGGACATTTAACATTTCTCTTACTAAAGAAAGCTAGTTGAGAGGGAAAATAAAATCAGATACTATATAGTTGAGGAAACACGAAACCTTTTCGAAAAAGGAAAGAGTTTGCTGCACATCTTCATCAATAGGAATGGATAAGTAAAGCATCATTCTTCGTGCATATTTTCCAACCAGACGTTTCTCATCACTGCCAGAAAAGAATATTTCCTTGAGGTACTTAACCTAAAATCCAAATCCAAGATTAAGTACAATGCCATATCCAAATCCAAACCCAACCTAACTGAATCATACAACACTTTTTGATTTCTCCTACCATGTCTATGTTACTGCCGCATTTTACATAGAAGGAAGAGGAATCTGTCAAATACCTTATGGAGAAGTTTCGGGAGCGATTCAGAGGAGAGGTAATGAGCCAAATACATTGCAGAAGACAAACTCAAACCAAGACTCTCCAAAAACGAAACTTTACCACCATCACCCTTCTCTTTCACCATGTAAATCACTTTCTCCTTAAACCCTAAACCTTCAATTCCCTCTGATTCTCCACTCCCTTTCCACGAATTCCACTCTTCCAAATCCCTAACACCCTCTACGATCATTCTCGTGTATTTAGGACAATTTGCAGAAATGAAATCAGAATCGACCTCAGATAGTCCAATCTCTTGTCGGAGAAACCCAGAAATAGAACTCTGCGCGAGAGAGGCATGGTCTTCGTGATTTGTCTGCGAAGAATTAGAGGTGAGATTCGAATCTCCGTGATGCAACGAGGCGGAAACAGCTACACGGCCACTATGGTAAGCCGAGAACAAAGTTACGCGACGAGGATAGAAGAAGAGAGAGCTAGAACCAAATTTACAAGATTGTAAAGGAGGAGATATCAAGGTTAGGGTTTCAAAATTGCAGGAGGTGTGTAAAAGCTCCATAAACACGATGGAGAAGACAAAGTTCGCTACTTTGCTTCTACCCACATCAAGAGGAAGAAGAAGAGCTGTTACAGGGTTTATCTGTAGCTATGGGTTTTACCATTTATTTTCAAAAACAATTTAATTAATTAACCCACAAACTCCGGTTGAGTCAAACCGGTCTGAGCCATTGAGCCTATACATTATCGATTCTTTGATAAATATTGATTATCCAAACCCGTCATGGGCCTAGATTGGGCTGTTACATAACTGATTATTTAACAGAATACCAATATCTCTAGGTTATATATTACACTACACTTGTTTCTTCTTCATTCAGCAAAGAAACTTGCTCTGCCTTTATAACTCTTGCCAATTGAGTGTTAAAAACTTCACTTGAAACATCACAAATTTGCTTTCTCCATTCTCAAAACTAGGATTGAGATTCTGCAGATGGAGATTCCGAATTCAATATACTAGGATCACTCTGCGAAAATCAAAAATAAAAACGTTACACACAAGAAAAGACCAAACCTTTTACGAGATTTTTTCATAAAGAAGAAACACTCACAGATGATGAAATATAGACTTGGCTAGTGTGTGGAGACTTTCCTTGATATCCTGCATAGAACACACTCTCTAAACTCTCTTCACCGATATCCCTTAACCGATTGAGCTCAGGCAATATCTCTTTCCCAAGATCCGGTCTATCTTTCCTTCTTAATTCCGCGCATTGTAGCGATAGCTTTGCTAAAGCCATAGCTTCTTCCATTGGCCAATCCGGTACTTCTGGATCAAGCATATTCTTAAGAGTTCCTTCTTCAATCGCTTGCTCAACGTAATAAGCCAAACCCATTGGTTGTTTTGCCGTCAAGATTTGCAAAAGCATGATCCCGAGTGAATAAACATCTGATTTCACTCCCAACATTCCGGTTTGTTGGTACTCTGGATCAATGTAACAGAACGTTCCTGCAGCTGAAGTGACTCTGTATTGTGTAACGTTTTCAGCTACTGCAGGGACTAATCTCGCTAGCCCGACATCGCTGATCTTGCTTACGTAGTTGTAGTCGAGGAGCACGTTTCCTGGTTTAAGGTCTCTGTGGACTATTGGTTCAGGTTTGGTCTGGTGGAGGAAGAGGAGTCCTGTGGCTATCTCAGAAGCTATTCTGAAACGTAGCTGCCAAGTAATTGGAGGCGTGTTGCCTCTCCTGAAAAGCCGGTCTTCTAAACTTCCTTTGGCCATGTATTCATAAACAAGAATCCCAAATTCTGGACATGCTCCAAGAAGAAGCACCATGTTTGGATGCCTTATGCAGCTTAACACTTCAACCTGCAAAAACATAAACATAAACATATGTTTCTCAAAGATGAAAACTTTCTTGAATATTGTTCGTTACCTCTTTCTGAAACTGTGATCTTCCTTGAGCTGCATCAGGGCGTAAAACTTTAACAGCAACACTTGTGTGATCAAGAAAGCCTCTAAACACAGGCCCATAGCCACCTTCTCCTACCTTTTGAGACTCTGCAAAATTTGAAGTAGCTTCTTCGATTTCTTCAACAGTGTATTTCCTATACCGAACAAATCCGCGAGAGAATGATTCTGATTCCTTCAAAGCCTTCATCTCTGCAGTTAACCTTCTCTTAGCTTCCACTTCTGCTAATCTCTTAGCAGCTTCAGCAGCTTCCAAGGCTGCTTTGGCTTTAGCTCTCTCTTTTTCCACAATCGACATTGCTGCTTCCTCTGAACTCTTTGCTTCTTCCAACCGTCTTTCCTCTTCGGTTCTAAGCTTTTGCAGCTCCGTTGCCTAAAAGTTCAAAACACACAATATTATATTTAGATGTACTTGGATGTTAGTATTTAGTAAACTAATGAACAATTCTTCACCTGTTGTCTAGCGCTTAAAGCTTCTTTGCAAGCTGTGCTATACATATCCATTGTTTGTTTCAACTCTAGACGCAGCCTCTTCATTTCAGCTTCAACATCATCCTGCGACAACACAATCCCATCTAAGTAAATATTCTAAAAGAAATCGATCTTTAAATTAGAAGGAATCATGAGTTAAATACTAACCAAGCTCTGAGATGAATATGAGCAAGATGTTCTACCACTATCTTCAGAGAATGTAGAAGAATCGTTAGGGAAACCAGGATCACTGAACTTAATTCCCAAACGATGTGAGCCAATGCTTTGCTCTGAGCTAATTGACATTCTTGAAGTCCTTCCAGATTCTGGAAAATCAAGACTAAAGGAAGAGCGCTCAACGCTTGGTCTCCCTGAGCTGATGAAAGATATGTCAGAGTCACGATGAGAAGATGGACTGATGAATGAAAGGTCGCTATCTGGTTCATAATAGTCTCCATAAGGCTTCCTTTCCTGTAACGGTGATCTACTACATAAACAAAAATGTTGAATCTTTTAGACCACTTAGTTTAAGACATCAAAGTTAATAATAGCTTCAAAATTTCTATACCTTGTTGGATCTGCTTCAATTGATCTACGTGGCCTTGAAGGTGTACTACCTGCAGAATTGGAATGTTCGTGGTTCTTTGGTGCTTTCTCAGGAGTAATTGGATTGTCAATTTCAGATTGCTGCATGGAACTATGGTAAGGAGCAGGACGAGATGCATTTCGAACTGAAGCAATTTTGCCTTTGGAAATGACATAAACATTGCAGAAATCTGGAGCTGATTTTGACACAGTTGTTGGCAAATCCGTCTTGAACCTTCTGCTCATAATAATAAAAAAACAGAGCACCTCAGAAAAAAAAAAAAAAAAAAAATCCATACTTTGGTTACAGAATCTGAAAGCAAGATTAATTTTTTACCTCATGAAACCATTACGTGATGCGGCTCCAACGACTAAATTCTCAATAGCGGAAGATGAAACATAGTCAGTAATGGCTCTGACTTTGTCTCCGTCTTCTAGCAATACGTCTCGACAATTTATCTGCTCAAAACAAACAGAATCGATCTTTAAATTGTTCAAAGTTAGGATCTTTAAGGTTTTTGATTCTGAATAATATTACCTCTTTACGTGAACAATAACAGTGGAATGATACGAATAGATCTTTCGCTAGCTTCTCCGATTGCTGTTTCTGCTGTGGTGTTCCTTCATCAAGATCTACAACAACAAAAGTAAAAATTCAAAACTTTTCCGTGATAATCGTCGAGAAGAAACATGATGAATGTGAGAAGGATTAGGGTACCTGCAGAAGAATGGGATCTGGAGAGGACATGAATAAGAGAAATGGTTTGGCCACGAGAAGCAAGATTGTCGATTGTCCATTTAAGAGCATGTTGGCTTCCTTTGTCTTTGTCTATTGCAACTGCTACTGAACCACTTCCTGTTTCTATCTTTGCCGCGTTTGCTTTTGGTAGCCACATTCTCTTTTTTTTTTTTACCCTTTTTGAGACAAAAATACAAAAAACAAAAGGAATAAAAAGAAATCTCCCTCTTGAATCTTTATGATACAAAAGAGAAAACTTCACTTTGAATTTTTGAAGAATTTTTTTTGTAAAAAGAGTTTGATTGGTCAAAGATTCTTTATGAAGGAAACAAATGAAGTAGATGCAAGATAATATTAGCAAATCAAGTTTTTGTAATGGGTTTAAGAATTTCCTCTTTTTCTAATGGTTGTTATTTAAAGGTTTTTTTATTTATTTTTGGCTAATAATCTAATTTCAGATTCTATAAGACCAATTGACTTTTCTTTACAAAGTGTCTAAATTTAAAGCAATCACCAATCTCTTTATCTCCTTTTTATTCACCATTTTGAAAACTTGACTTCCAATGGACGGTAGAAAAAACAAAACACTTTCTAGAACTTTAAAAATGTAAATGATCATACATTATATATCGCATAAGAGAAATATAAGAATAGGTAAAATAAATTTTACATTTTTCACTGAAATGAAGAATTTTTTTAAAAATCGTTGAAAAGTGTGGTCATGGCAACGAAACTCGTGCGCGATATTCTGCGAGTGCCCACAACGGATGAATGTTTCTGTATGCAGCGTAGTGTAACGTACAGTTCTTCAAAAACATTCCGGTTGCTTGCTGTAGACGTTACCAAACAAACTACCATTAGTTCTTAACCATTCTTTTAGCTTTTTTCCAATTCCATCAACTAAGAATTTAGTGACCCAAGCCGTCTAAGATCCGATGGAATGGTTAGAGATCATAACAATCAATATGAACACGAGGTAGGATCTTGGACCATTCTGAGGAAAATCTAGGAAATGTACCTGTTGAGGAAAATCTCCACTCTCCAGTTGTGAATTGATGATAAGTTTTGCAGCATGGTGAAGAGGAGCCGGGTCTCTCTCGGCCTGTTGTGTTAAACAATGGTTATATATAGAGCTGATTCATTAATAGTATATTGAATGTTTAAACCTGTCCAGCGTGAATGAGACCCATCATAGCCCAAGCTGTTTGCACCACGTTTGATCTTTCCCCTTCTTGTGCTATGTATCTCTGCATAGATCAAGAGAATTTTAGTGACTGAATGATCCTAAATCAAGTTGATTTCATCGAAATGTGTAAGCCTTAACCTTTTCGGAGCATGATAGGTAGCTTTCACCCCAGCCTCCGTTGCCTTTTTGAGCTGCGAGAAGAAAATGGACGCCTTTGCGTATTGCCTCACAGTCATTGTAAGTCTTACCAGCAGCTGCTAAGCCTGCAAGAGCAAACCATGTGCCGTACGTGAAGCAAATACCCCAGTTCCCGTACCTGTAGATTCAAAGAAAAACAGTTATGATTTTGGTTTGTTCAGATATACATATGTGGATAGTTTCAGAAACAGTCACAATAGTTAGTGTACCATGAACCATCAGGCGTTTGCATGTTTTCTAGGTATTGCACGGCTTTCTTGATGAAAGTGGTGATCTCCGTTTTCCTATGATCTGGGAAGAGTTTCTTGAATAGGCTCAATGCTTGGATTGCAGACGATGTGCATTCACTGTATTCATGCTCAATCACAATATCGGAGAACAGCTCTGTGGGATTGAGCAACTGAGACAAAAACATAGAGAAGATTATCTAACCGCCAATGTTTTAAAAAGTATCTTCTGGTTGTTTTGAAAACATGTAATGGGTTTTTGTTCTTACTTCCAACCACTTGGGAGCACCAGCAGGCTCCCACGCAGATACACCTCCGTTTTTGCTCTGCAAACAAGTGAAACTGTCACGACATGAAAACAGGGTATTTCGTTGAAGATATTGATTCTCTGATTATTAATGCTCACCTGTAAAGTGAGCAGGATATTAACAGAATCATATAGTCTCTCTGGGTCTTGTTTTGGGCCAACAATATCCGGTGCTAACATCGAGAACAGTAGGCAGCACTATGAGACCAGAAAACAACAAGGATGTTGTACTTAATGGCATGCTCACTAAAAGAACATGTCAATATGTGTTTGATTTTAATGGGTTGGTTACCTTTAACCCATCAGCTGTGCAGTCTGAAACTTGCCATCCGTGATCTTGGTCAGAAAAAGTCCATGCTCCTTTAGATATATGACGGTACATGCTTTTGAAATCACCTGAAGGGTTCTCTCTAACCTTCAATTTGTTTTCAGTTTGTAAGCCAATGTCCATTTTTCGGAAGAAACAGTTAGGAGTGCTACAGTATATGCTGCAAGGATATTGAACCTGAGAATTCTTGATGAACTCATGTCCTCTCCTGAGTACATCAGAGATTTCACTGGAGAGATTACTTGCAAGTAAAGCTTGCATTGCCAACCCTGTATCCCATAGTTGACTTCCAAAGCTCTGCATAAATCTGTGCCGATCAAGAAATTTTCGATTTCTTACCAACTCAAAGTTAGTAAACATAACAATCTAGCGAGTTTCATCCCATCTCCGGGGATATACCTGCATTTTCATCCCATCTTCGGCCACCCACAAGTAATCGGAGATTCTAGCGAGGTGCTTCTTGAAATAATCCCCATTCGGGTCTTCAACCCAACAAGCCAACATGCATAGTACCTGCAGAAAAACAGTAGTTAACAGCAGATGCTCTATGTTTTTTGTCCAAGGATAAAGTGTTCTTACCTTTTCAACACACCCAATGGTGATATAACGGCTATTTTCATCTTCATAATGTATGTGTTTCATTGCCACCTGAAGAGCCCTTTGCCTAAGCAGCTTGTTAAAAGGCCAATGTGCAAGGAAAGGTTCCACGAAAATGTAAAGACTGTCCCATATCAACTCTTGAACCATCGGACGGGGATAGTATGTATCTTCCTGAGGTAAAGAGGAAGAAATGTCTCAATGTTCTTTTCCATGAATGAAAATCCTAAAGAATGAAACAATGATGATACACCCTAACATTCTAACCTTTGCACAAAGATGGCGTACTTTCTTCCAATTGATTTCTTCATAAGGCTGTAAGTACAGTTCTTTGCGCAGTTGCAAAACCAGAGGCGTTATTGGGCCAACAAACCGCTTCCCATAGAGATACGACATTGGCAAGTAAACCATCCGGCAGTAGCACCACATTTTTGCTGCAGAATACTTGTTTTGAGAATTTCTTAATCATTGTAAGTCAAATCAGTTTTTTGCTCAAACCATAACAAGAGGCATTTAGTTTCCCGTTGTTGAAGCAAATCGTATGTCAAGAAACAAACCTGGATGCAGAGGAAAGAAAGAGGGTAGGATCCAAAACTCCGGAGGCATTGGGCTGCATCCAGACCAGTCAAATACACCAAGTATCTGCAGGCAACAAAAAGACTCTTAAGATTCAACCTTTCTCATCAAATCTTGGATTAACAAATGATCTGAAAACTTACCGAAAGCCAAGTTTTACCCCAAGAAGGTATGTAGGTGACACCACCATGGACATGAATCCATTCCCGGGCTCGTCTACACGCATTGTCATGACCTCCATTAGGACTTTCTCCAAGTATACGCATACATATGTAATTCAGCGCGGTGCAGAACATTGTACTATGACCTTCAATGTGTAATCCCCACCCACCATCTTCATTCTATGAACAGAAAAACCAACATGAGAAGAGTGAGTTACATAAGCCCATTGACGACGATGCATTTCGTTGTGGAGCTGCAGCTAAAACTGTACCTGGTGACAGTAGATGTATCGGAGAATCTCTTTCCGATGTTCTGAAATGAATATCTCATCAAGATGTCCTGTGATGTAAAGACAAAACACCTACACAGTGTGTAACAAATTTTCAGATTTTCAGTGGAAATTTTCACTCTTTCAATTTCAACATTTCACTTACACGACAACTAAAGATACCAAATCCAAATTCATTCTTCAATCCCGTCAAATTATTGTTTCTTCCTATTTCACAATTGAAATAAAATAATCTCTGATTCTATGATAAGAAGATTTTGAAACGGCAAAGAAAACTTACCAGTGGCGGAAGGAAAAACAAAGGGCCGGCGTTTTCGGCTGGCCAGTGACCGTCGCTGGCCTGCAACGCCGAGAAGAAATGAACGCCTCTACGTAATGCATTCGTCGCGGTTTCGAAGGATATGTTCTCGGAGCTTTCAACTTTCACCGGAGCTATCACTTGCTCAAACTTTTTCTCCTTCAGAAACTGTTGCAAAATTTGTAGCTTTATAAATGACAGATATACCGTATTTCGTAAATAATTTTTTTTTTGTAGAGCTTGTTTGTAATTTCGCAAATATGTATTTTACTTTCTTTTTTTTTTTGTATTGGTCTCAATATAATAAGGTCTTTTTATTTCATCAACAAACATGTATATTTGTTAAACATTTTTTTGTTAAACATTGCCGGGCAAAAAAAAAAAAAAAACATTATAACGCTTTATTAAATGTAGTAGATATAAAAAGTGGGCTTAATTTTAGATCTTTCATCAAATTAGGAAGGATTTAAATAATTCGTGTTACTTTGAAAATGTTAAACTAAAAAATATCGAGTTGCAATAGCAGCTAAATATAGTATGAATTTACGTACATGGAATTTCATTAAGCAAGTTAATTAAAAAGCCAAATGAGAAAATAGTTTCCAAAGAATAACTACATACCTGCATGCGCCACAAGAGATCGCTGCTAGCTTTAACACGAAGACGGTTGTCGTAGAAACTCCGGCGAGCCTCAACAACGGCGTCTCTTTCCTCCGGTGAGCCTGCATTAGGATCAAACTCCCATGTTTGACGTCCGACGAAATTGTTGGTGCTGAATAAGTAAGGGTCTTCTCCATTTCCCTCTCCTATCTTCAACTTCCACATGACGACGATGTTACTGAAAACGTTAAGGAAATAGCATGTATCTACTATCCTAATTTACAAAAACCTATAATTATTATGTAAATTAGTTTAGTTGACCCAAAAAAATGTAAATTAGTTTAAGATAAAGTAGGTGGAATATTGGTGAGTCTGTGATAATAAAACACCGACAAGAACATGTTACTTCTGGGATGATATCTAAGAGACAAAAAGGAGATTACTTGTTGGTCGAAAAGATTTTGGTTAATCTTGGATACGTATAAATATATAATATAATACATTTATATAACTTGAGAACATACATAGTCATTATACAATGCAAAATATAATACATACATATGAGCATATACTATATAGTATACGATCATTAGTTTGCTTATTCAGTAGAAAACTCAACCACTGGCATAAAAATAATAGCTTATTACAAAAAGAGAAAGGTCATGATTATTTGATCCAATATGGTCAATGACCTGTGAGTTTTTGAGACGTGATGATGAATCTAACTTCTTCTCTCTTTTCAAGCCTTTTCATATGGCAATGGAACTCGTCTCCTATACTCTGCAAGTGCCCACACTGGGAAGATGTTTCTGTATGCTGCGTAATGTAACAAGCAGTTCTTCATGAAAGCTCCAGTTATCTCCTGTAAATTATACAATTTAGACTCTTCTTTTGCATTCAGGCTATAGCTAGACCATGTCATTTGGGAAGATTTAGCTAGAATCCATTCAAGTCTATCAGTTTTTCGAATTGAACAACCATAGCAACCTAGGTGTCTAGGCCTGTATTAGTGTGTGTGTAAGAACCAACATAAAATGTTAGACGGCAAACAAACCAGAGAAAATTTGAGACAAGGGACAGTTCTGGTTAAGGTTCTATATAAAATCTTTTGAGATGGTTTCATGTTAACTTTGTTTCATGTTTTCAGAAGTACCTGCTGGGGAAAATCGCCATTTTCTAGTTGGGAGTTGATTAACAGTTTTGCAGCCCGGTGAAGAGGAGCTGGATCTCTCTCAGCCTGTAGTAATGTGAGATTAGAAGAAACATTTAATGCTTGCAAGGGGTTACTAAGGTGAAGAGTAAAAGTTCATAGCAAAACCTGCCCAGCATGAATTAGACCCATCATTGCCCAAGAGGTTTGCACCAAGTTTGATCTATCCCCTTCACTTGGAATGTATCTCTGCACACCAAACCAAGTACATTGTTCTTGAACTGCGGGAATTGGGAAATATACGCTTACACATTGCAATGATTATACCTTTTTAGGGCATGAAAAGTAGCTCTCACCCCAACCTCCATTATCTTTTTGAGTTGTGAGAAGGAAATGAACGCCTTTACACATAGCCAAACAGTTATCGTAAGTCTTTCCAGCAGCTGCGAGGCCTCCTAGACCAAACCATGTACTGTATGTAAAACAAACTCCCCAGCTTCCGTACCTATCAATCCAAATAATTGTTGACCTTTATGAACAATTTCTATGTGCCTAATTAAAAGCTAATATATAATAATACCATGAACCATCAAGCATCTGTATGATCTCTATGTATTGTACGGCTTTCTTGATGGAACTGTTGATATCTTCTGTCCTGTGATTCGGATATAGTTGTTTGAACAGAACCAAAACTTGGATTGCTGATGCAGTACACTCATTGTACTCGTGCTCAACCACAATGTCGGCAAATGCTTCAGTAGGATTTAGCAACTGAAAAAAGTGAAAAGATGTTTCAGAGAATTTCTTTCCTGGACCTCATAAACTTTATGATACCAAATCTTGATGGGATATTTCGTTCTTACTTCCAACCATTCATGTCCACGGGCAGGCTCCCAAGCAGTTACACCTCCATTTTTACTCTGCAGCAAGAGCAAATGAACATACATTTTCTCATCATAAAGTTGAGGAACTGTGTTCTATATATATGGTATATATAAAGCTCACCTGTAGAGACAGTAGGATAGTAACAGAATCATATAAATGTTCGGGATCCATTTTCGGGCCAACAATGTCAGGTGGCATCATCGAGAGCAAGAGGCAACACTACAAAACAAAAATAAGTGTGCTAATGAGGTGAAAAGCTGACCAACTCGTTATAGTAGTTGAATACTGACAAATCACCTTGAACCCTTCGGCTGTGCAGTCAGAAGCTTGCCATCCATGATCTCGATCAGAGAAAGTCCATGACCCTTTGGACATGTGACGGTACATGCTCGTGAAGTCACCTGAAGGGTTCTCTCTAACCTTCAAAATTCTCAGTTCCATAAGACATCTTCACTTGTTCTGATAATCTAAAGTAAAAAAAAAATCGTAGAACAGAGGATAATCGAACCTGGAAATTTTTAAAGAAGTCATGTCCTTTCCTGAGTACATCAGGGATTTCATTTGCGAGATTACTTGCAACCAACGCTTGGAGTGCAAACCCTGAATCCCATAATTGACTTCCAAAGCTCTGCAAAAATAAGTGACTCAGAATTTTTCTATGCCATACGAAATTTATATTTAGTAACATAACAAATCATTGACACCTGCATTTTCATCCCATCTTCTGCAATCCACAAGTAATCAGAAATCCTCAAAAGATGCTTTTTGAAATGAATTCCGTTAGGGTCCTCAACCCAACACGCAAGCATGCATAATGACTTCAAAAATAAATCTGAAGTTTTTAGTTAACTCAAAGATAAAATTCTGAGTACTCTCCAGCGTTTCTGCATAAGGACCGTATTCATTTTACCTTTTCAACACATCCAATAGTAATACAACGGCTATTTTCATCTTCATAATGTATGTGTTCCATTGCCACCCGAAGAGCTTTTTCCCTAAGAAGCTTGTTAAATGGCCAACTTGTAAGAAACGGCTCAGAAAAGATGTAAAGGCAGTCCCATATAACATCCTGAACCAGTGGATGGGGACAGTACGCATCTTCCTGAGGATAAAAGTTGTGTGAATTTCTTTTCCTGGAAAATTTTATTTGAAGAAAAACAATGAGAGATCTTACCTTTGCGCATAGATGGCGTGCTCTATTCCAGTTTATTTTTGAATATGGCTGTAAATAAATTTCTTCCCGTAGTTGCAGAATAAGAGGACTTATCGGACCAACGAATCTCTTCCCGTAAAGATAAGACATTGGCATGTAAACCAACCGGCAGTAACACCACATTTTCGCTGCAGATTTTCGTTAAACAATGTCAAACCAAAGTTCAGAAATGAACATGTAACAACTTTGTCAACGAAAACGCCTCAACGAAAGATTATAATGGATTCTTAGATTCTTTGTCATTGTGTGGGGTTTTTTTCATTGGCAACCATCATTTCCTTAGATGATTATTACACCCTAGTCACTACTTATTTTATTGAGGCAAGCTGAAGATACTCAAGATGTTTAGAAAATAAACCTGGATGTATTGGAAGAAACGAAGGTAGGATCCAAAACTCTGGAGGCATGGGGTTACTTCCTGACCAATCAAAGACACCAAGTATCTACAAGCATTGAACCAATATTAAAACAGCCTTCTGAGTCTTCTTTTGCCTATTTTACTAAAGAGTCATCCGGATATATACCGAAAGCCAAGTTTTACCCCAAGAGGGTATGTATGTTGCACCACCATGGCCAAGAATCCAGTTTCTGGCACGTTTGCACGTGTTTCCTAGTCCTCCATTTGGACCTTCTCCAAGTATGCGCATGCATATGTAGTTTAGTGTGGTGCAGAACATTGTGCTATGGCCTTCTATGTGTAATCCCCACCCACCATCTTCATTCTGCAAAACAAACACATTCGAACAGTAAAAAGTGATTGAAAAGAGTTAATAAAGTAGCATAAGTGGTAAGTTTTGCAGATCTACTTAAAATATACCTGGTGACAGTAGATATATCGGAGGATCTCTCGGCGATGCTCTGTAGTGAATATCTCATGGAGATGTCCAGTGACGAATAGACAAAATACCTGTATCTTACAAACAAAAAAATATCTGAGAAGAAGAATTTGGCAATAAACAAAATTCCCTCCAATTGATAATTGAAATTGAAAGAACAACAAGAGAATGTTGCCAAAGAAGCAAATGCAGAACTCGGAAGGAAAACAGATGGATTTTGCAGATATAATCAAACTATACAAGGAGTAGAGGATGTTACAATCGAATGACACATATATTATGCAGCCTCATTCATTATTTTAGGCTCTCCTGAGACAGTGATGAGACTCAGAAACGATTTTTTTTTAAAAAAAAAAGTTCTTCTCAACCTTTCTTTTCTTTTCTTCTACAAACTAGTACCTTGATAGTTGATACAGTGACTAAAGGCATCCATAGTCTGTATTTCCCAGTTTCTTTTTAGCAGAAGAACCAAGAACATGATTATGCAACAAGAATAAATATAGCTCTCACATAAAGATATACTCTCTTCACTTACTGCTGACCATAGCCTAACTTGGATATATAGAATCTATGTACCTTCAACTTCAGAAAGATTTCTTCTTTCAACACTCATTTCTTCTTAGTTTCTCATAGCACAAAATTCCTAAAGAGTATTTCATAGTGTGATAAGAAATCTAGAAAGCAGATAGAGGAGGCATACCTGTGGAGGAAGGAAAAACAAAGGACCAGCATTTTCAGCAGGCCAGTGTCCATCACTAGCCTGCAATGCCGATAAGAAATTGACCCCTCTCCTTAATGCATTTGTAGCTATTTCGCTTGTTATTTTACTAGCGTCTTCAACCTTCACCGGAGATATAGCTTGCTCAAATTTCTTCTCCTTCAAAAACTGCATCATAGAAACAATTTTGAATCATAATATGCGCTAATGACACTTATTCTATGTATTATCAACACATGGCCATCACTATGTTCCGTAAATTCTTATCATTTGCGTTAAATTGGATCGGAGTTTCAAAAAGAAGCGTTTTTTTTCACTCCACCGAACCCACTCGAAAGAAACACGATTAGGCTGGGAAGGTGAAGCAAGAGTTGTTTTTTATTAGACAACGGCATGGAGTGAGTCTAAAGCCATTTACAATTTCCGGCGATGTCTTGTAAGCCGGTAAGGCGGCCACCGTCGAAGGTTAGGGATTGTAATTAAACGTTTGACTTTGACCTATTCTCGCGACTTTTTCCCGGCGAAATATTTTTGTGTATTTATTTGCAGTTAGGCCCTTACAATAATTATAAATTTACAATTCGTGTCAAAGGTTTTGAGGTGTACACTTTTTTTGCTTTTTAAATGAAGAGGTTAACGGTTTTTGCCTTTTAGGGTTAGCGGAAAACTAAAAATATGGACCTAACCCATAATCACGTTATTTGGCCAGTTCCATGTAATTGATGCATCTTAACTAAAACAAGAACTATGGGATGCTATCTCTTTTGCTTAAAGTACCAAAGTAATCGTCTACGAAATTGTGATACTTCTTGATATTCTCGTATGTTGGATTATTGATGACCTCATGAATATAGATCCAACCAATGTAAGATTGTAATGATCACATAAATTGGACTTGATACTTAAAAATATTTTCGATCGAGTTCGTCAGTGAAAATACATAATAATTAAATTTTGTGAATATCCAACTACTAAATGGTGCTCAATAAAATTGTTTATTCGTAATGTAATGTTTTCAGCTTCATTTGTTAAATAAAGAATATCTAAAAAAAAACACAACGAAAATATATTGTTTCTCATTTGTGGCATTGTGGGTCAACGTTTTGACTAGATAATAGTCCTTGTAATTTTTAGTTTATAATCAAGTTACTTGACAAAAAGGCAAGAAATAAATTAATACCTGCATACGCCATAGGAGATCGCTACTAGCTCTAATCCGAAAACGATCATAAAAAAATTTCCGGCGAGCTTCTTCAACAGCGGCTCGTTCCTCGGATGTTCCGGCGTCCGGATCAAACTCCCATGTCTGCCGTCCAAGGAAGCTGTTGGTGCTGAACAAGTAGGGCTCTTCTTTGTTTCCATTCGCTATCTTTAACTTCCACATTCTTTTGATCTTAATTAATTATTAATCAGGAAATATGGCGTATTGTATGCGTCGAAGTATAAAAAGAGATGCACGTAATTTATGTGGACAAAAGACGAGAAGTGTTGGCGAAATTGAATTGAATTGAATTACACGCACCCAATACATAATTTGTTTTGAAGTGGTTTAAAAAAGTATATTTTATCTAAACAAAATGATTTATTAACTATATTATAACTTTGAAAAGAAAAAAAAAACTTATAACCAAAAATATGAAAATGAATTAATTGTATTTCTGTATTTTCAGTTTGCCTGGAAATTTTGAGTTGATATCTAAAATTTTGCGTAAATGTTTAAGACGAGGAGGTTAATCTTGAAAACTTGTGGAAGTTTGAGGCTATATTGTTTGTTATACTCCCTCTTTTTCAATTTATATGTAGTTTAAAGATTTTGCACATTAATTAAGGAAGCAAATAAATTACCCTTGGTTTATTTCAATCTTTTACTAATAAGAAAGAGATGAAATACTATTTAATTCAAGAATGAAAAAATAAAAATAGTGACAATTTTTATCTAGAAAAATGAGAGCAACATTTATTTTGCAATAAAAAAATTTCCTTAAACTACAAATAAATTAAAACAAAAAATATTTTATTCAATGGTTATTCTACTCTTATCGAATGTTCGTGTCTGTCGCGTCTTGCTGACACGAACATAACTAGAGTGTCATGTTTCAAGTTTCAAGTTTCAACAGTAGTTTGCATGGATCACAGCATGGGTTAGTAAGTCAATATTAGTCAGATATAAAACTGGTTAATGGTTGAATACTTGCTTGTGAAGCAAGTAGTCTTTTCATGTGTCATATTTATTTATATTCATAGATCAGAAGAGAAGCGTTCTCACCTTATCACCCCAAAGCTCATAAGAGAATCCGAGTTTATATAGTTTGAGTCCAGCCCTGCCCCAAACACGGGGCCTAATTAATTACCATACTCGAGGAATTACCTCGTTCAATAATTTAATTTAAAAAAGTTACGATTGAAAGAAAACATAAATTGATTTGATATTGACACGTATGTGAGTATCATCAATGAAGAATCATACTATATCTTTCTCTTCTTTTCTTTTTTGTTAAAAAGAATCATATCTTTCACAAAATTCATCTAGAGACTAGTACACTATCTAGAAATCTGCGTTATAGATTATAATTAATTAAAAACAATGGATGCATTAAAAGCCCTAGCATTAGTATGGTTGCAAACGGTGGATTTCAAATGTTCGGTTGTGAATATGAGCGTTGTGGATACATTTTACGATGGACCTCTCTTCTTCCTTCCTCCATTAGTATGTTTCAATTTGTCTATCGGAGAATTATTTCAGGGCTCTATTACGCCAGAAATTAGGGATAAGAAAGATGAATCAATATAGAAACTGAAAAAATTTGTGGTGCAGGTATTTTGTTTGTATATCACAGCACAACTCGAGTTGATATTCGATGCAGAACATCGTAATTAAGAGATGCTTCGACATACAGTAGAACATCTATAAATTAATATTCGATAAATTAATAACATTTCTAAATTAATAAAATATCACAGTCCCGAGTTGGACCAGTGTAATAATTGACACATTTCGATAAGATAATATGATGATAATTTTTTTTGAAATCTCTATGTAAATATATATATGGTCCTACTAATAATAATCATATAAATTTATTGTATATAAGATATTTTAGTGAAATATAATTTTAGTGTTGTTTATTTATTCATAAATTTATAATTTTGTTGGAGTTTATCTCTATTTTTTCTTAAAATATTAAAAATATATGACATTATATTCTCAAATTGCATCAAAAATTCTAAATAAACATTTATATGCAATAATTATTTTCTAATGTGTTAATGCATTAAAACATATCAAAGTATTGTTTTTATTTTTCTACTTTCTATATAACCTTTTCTGAAATTCGGAAAAAAACTCTCTATAAATTAATACTTCTTCCGTTTCAAAATATAAGGTGTTTTAAGGTTTTTTTATTGTTTCAA
The DNA here is from genome assembly GCA_028015245.1 of Cardamine occulta. NCBI lineage: Eukaryota > Viridiplantae > Streptophyta > Magnoliopsida > Brassicales > Brassicaceae > Cardamine > Cardamine occulta. The sequence goes on from CM051366.1 coordinate 21,559,623, forward strand.
AATATAAGGGGTTTTTTATATTTCTATGCACTTTTAACTTTATTGAATTTGTGACCAATAGTATTTTGCATTTTTTTTAATTAGGTAGATTAAATATTATTTTATATATTAAATGATACTTTTTAGAAATAAAAATAAATTCTTAGTATGCGTGATTTTAACTAAAACACCTTACATTTTGAAACGGAGGGAGTAATTATTAATTTATCGATAAATCAATAGCTTCTCTAAATTAATAAAATAATCCAATCCTAACATTATTAATTTATAGAAGTTTTACTGTAACTATTGTTACTAGGTACTAAAGTGGTTGTTAAAATTTTATCAATTTAAATGGTATAATGAACCCACGAAAAATCCTTATTATCATAGTTATCCCACGCGGACTAATATCGCGTGGTCACAACGCGCCCGGTGATTTAGACTAACCACTACGAAAATCGGCCGAAATCAACTGAATCCCACAATTCGAATTTCGAAGTCCAAGAGCGCGTGGTGCTACTATTTTGTATTTTCGTTTTATTTTATCTTGCTGCCATGTAGTATTTTTCAAGCGACCGTTAATTAGTAAAGTAATCTTCCGCATCCTATTTACTATTTCAAATCTTTTGAACTGATTTTTTTCCTTTTCCTTCCCATTTTCTTTAAATTATCAATCATTTAAAAAAATATATATATATTTTCCAGCCCAAAACTTTTAATTGCTAAAATAAAACAAAAATATTCAAATAACATGTTCGGTGCAATAATAGAAATAAGATTCAAAGATTTAATGTTATGTGCATGTTAAGAAATTTGAGAAAGGATTAGGTAATGCATGTGGATACGTTATTATTTTTCATTCAAAAGATCACGTAATTTATCGTCCTCATGCATTACCCAATCTTCTCTCGAATTTCTTTACATACACCGACCGATACACGGTTTTGGAAAATAGTAAGCTTAGTACATATAACATACAGAAACACCTTCCCATTATGGGCACTTTCTGAACTCATCAATATCCATCTATAGCTCTTCCTTGATAATCCCTCATATCTACGGTATCTCGTAAAAACAAAATAAAGAATTTAATCATGTATGCTTTAAAGGTTAGAATATTCCGTTTTTCACACTCTTTCCGATTAAAAAACTTAAATTACCTGCAAAAGGATAAATAAACAATTAATTTATTTAAGTGTGACACTACAAAAGTTACCTTATTTAGATGGCTGTTACACTCAGAAAATAAACACAAAAATATTTTTCTAAAAATAACAATTATTTTGTCTTTTCGCTACTTTTCTTTCTAACTCTAGTAATCATAATCGTCGTGGGCTCGATACGACGAAGAAAGATCATCTTTAAGTTTCATACTTGACCGTTGAACCATCCGTACAAGCGCTTCCACAACTTCCGACATTGGTGGTCGGAACTCCGGTTCCACCTGTACACATAATGCGATAATGTCGGCAAATCTTGACAATGATTTTGGTGGGTAAAGTCCATGCAAAGCTGGATCCGCTATATTCGACAATGCCTCTATGTCGTGAAGCTGCGGTGTCGCCCACCGCACCAACGATCTCTCCGGCCTTGACTTCTCTCTGTTTATATCACAAGCCAACAAAAAAAGCAATTTTAAAATATCTTAATTATTCATACTAACCCTTTGAATTATTATATACAAAATAAATTTTGTTTTAGAAAAAAAATGTATGCGCGATCATAGGTTGAAAAATAAACTCATCGTCTAAAAAATGAGAATGGTTTTTAGATAAATGATCTTATAAAATGGAACTGACCCGTCAAATGGAACTCGACCGGTGAGAAGCTCTAACATGACGATGCCAAAGCTGTAGACGTCACTCTTTTGTGTATAAGCCGAAGGGTTCTTGGCTTCTGGTGCATTGTATCCTTCTCCTAGGTTTTGACTCGTTCTCTGCTTTCACACCATATAATAATATATTAATTCTCATAAACTCAATCCAAATTTCTACAAAGTTTAAGACAAACTAATGCTCACAAGATAGAATTTAGAGAGGCCATAATCTGAGAGACGAGGGTTGAGTTCTGCGTCTAGCAAAATGTTAGAAGATTTGATGTTCTTATGCATCACAGACGGTGAACATGCCTCGTGTAGATACCTACACAAATCAACAATTATGTATAAAGAGAGTTTGCGTTTATGTTTTTGTCGATTTTTAAGAACATACTCAATGGCTCGAGCGGTTCCCAATGCGATTCTGACTCTTGTGTTCCAAGTCAAGGGTTTACTAAAACAATCTGACAAATGAAGGAACTCATGGAGTGAGCCGTTCCTGAAGTATTCGTAGACTAACATGTTGTGACCTTGCTCTGAGCAATACCCTATGAGCTCTGCTATGTTATGATGCCGAATCTTTGAGACGCTCATCACAATTGGCGTTATTTCTTCTGATTTACTCGAATCAAACAACGTCGAATCGATCTTTTTAACCGCCAAAGTCTGAATGAGAAAGAAAATTTATCAGATATTGTGGCTTGAACTGTAATTGTTATGTGTTTCACGAGCTTACGCGTCCATCGGAATACTTGGCTCTGTAAACACGTCCGATCGAGCCTTCACCGAGTAGATTCCCAGGTGAGAAATTGGATGTCGCGGTTTGCAGATCAGAGAGCGCGAATTCCGCAGCAGAACGTGTCGAAGTGGTTCGTTTAGCGTTGAGCCTGTTCGCGAATTCAGTATCAGTGAAAGACATCACACGCGAAGAAACGGAATGTTTTAGTCTCTTTGATCCAATCCCATGCATATTTTCATCATCTGAATCTCCAGATTTCCCATCTACAACATAAGCTTCACTTGATCAGTTTCTTGCGAAACAAGTTAGGTTTGAAGTGCCTTGTATACCTTTGTAATCGTTGACGAAATCAATACGAAGCTCTTGAGCAGATCCATGAGAGGTGAGAGATCTAAACTTTGGTGTGTGTTGGCTGTTATCTTCGTCGATGAAATGAGGAGAGAGTGATGATTTTTTCTTGGAGACGAGAGCGATTATAACCGCGATTAACACAAGAACTCCTATGCTTGCTCCGGCGATCATCACTCCGTTCACGGAATTTATACCTCCTCCGTCATTAGAACCCGACGATTTGCGACCGTATTTAACACCCGGTGGTGGTGGTGGAGCAGTTTCAGTTGACCAGTCGTTACCTCCAGTCCTTTATTAAACACAAAACAGAGTGAAACAGGGGACATCTTTTAATATTCTCTGTTTTGTTTCCATGTTGAAATTGTTTCTTGTGTAGAAAGCAACCGGTTCGTTTCACTTACAGTAAACTGTCTATTTCCTTTAGCTCATTTGGTATCCATCCTTCAAATTGGTTGTCTTCGACGTTTCTGTAATCACATAAGAAGAAAACGAATTTTTTATTTTTGAGTTTTCAGAATTGCAATGAAACCTAATTAGATTATTTGATGCTTACAAGTCATCAATGGCTAGATTTCTGAGAACGTTTATGTCGCCTGTGAATCGATTCTCCTGCAAGTGTCTTGTACAATAACACGAACACATAATCCAATTTAGCACTCAAAAAGATAACCCTAAATAAAGATTTGTTTCTTATTGCTTACAGTTTTTTGAGGCTTGTGAGATTAGCAAAACTCTGAGGTAATTTCCCAGATAGTTTATTGAACGATAAGACTCTGCGTACATAAATTTGCGTGTGTAAGGTTTCAAATTTCATGATCTTTTAAAACATTTTCTCTTAGAAATATGTAACTAGAGGAATTGTACCTACAGAGTTTCGAGTTTGGACAGTTTTAGAAACATATCTGGTAAATCTCCATTGAGCTTGTTTTGTCCAAGATTACTACATTTTCACATATAAATTAGCAAGTCTCATTAAAACTTAATTAACGCCAGAGATATAACTTATTAAATTTCTTTGGTTTCACTCACATGCTTTGGAGACTTTTCATTCCAGATAACGAGTAGGGCACGTTTCCATCGAGTTCGTTTTCAGAAAAGTCTCTGTGTCAATGTACAGATTATTATCAGTTTCTTGGGTAACAAGTAATCGAAAAATAAATGTATGAACTTACAGAGTGACAATGTTGGGTGGGAGTTGATAAGGAATATTTCCTTTGAGATTGTTTTTGCTGAGATCACTGTACTATCACCAGAATTAAAAGACCAAAACTGTTATTTTCTTAATTTTCGTTTTAAGTAATATTAAAGAGATTGTTTAAATGAGGATTCTCACAAAGTTGTGAGAGATTTGAGGTTGCTTAGTAGATAACCGAGCGATCCACTTAGCTCAAACCCTGATAACTGTCTGTGGAGAAAAATAAGAAGAAGATAACGTGTGATGTGAGTAAGTTTATGAAATTAGGGATCTTAATTAAATTAGCCTGATCGAGAGTAATGATTATATACAATTCGGTGACGGAAGAGCCTTTGCATTTGACACCTTCCCAAGAATCTTCGCAGGGATCACCTCCGTTAGATTTCCAGCCTTTGAGTTTCGATGGCGAATTTAAGCTCGTGAACATCACGTTCAATGCGGAGACTGTCAAAACTTTTCTGATTATTTTCTCGATCGGTTTAACCGACTAATCACATATTTAACATGAATCCTTTATTGATATTTAAGCCTTAAATGTATTTACCTTCTTGGTTATCGGTTTTTGCTTGAACTAAAGTGATGATAATAGCGAGAAAGACGATCAAGAGGCGTACGAGCTTCTGCATCATATCTTGATTTGCAAGAAAGCTAGAAATAGGGATTTAGGGTTGGGATTATGTTTCCTGGGTTGTTCACGGACAAGACAACGAGGGTTTGAGAAAATGTGCCATTGTGGTTGAATTTAGGGATAGAGACATTTTTGAGGTTTGGTTGAGGGACAAGAAATGATCATTCACGACCATTAACTTTTGTTGAACAATTGTTTACTAATTTTGATTTATTTTAGATCTTTGAGGGAGAACGAAAGATCCGCAATGACGGTGAAAACCTGTGTGTGTTAAAAAAAAAAAAAATTTAACCAATTATTAAGATTTTGTTTTTTTGTAATTTGTAAAAGTATATAAACTACTTGGGCTGATCTCAGCGTTAGGCACTTAAGCTCGCTCATGTATACTCTTTAAGTATTTTCAAATATGTTAGCACCGGATACGTGGGTTTGTCCGAATAATAATTTTAGCACAAATTTCCTTGAAAATTACACTTTTGATCAAAAATCCTTTTATGTCTAAGTTTCAAAAATGTTAGCACCGGATACGTGGGTTTGTCCGAATAATAATTTTGGAGATGACCAAAAAATTTGGTAAGATGTTTACCGCAAACCTATCATAGACAAAACATTCAGATTTAAATCCAAATGACCGAGTAGCTAATACGCAAATTTGTACATAATGAAATTAAACCTTACAAATTTACGTTCTTGGCACTAGAGTCGAGACCATTGTAGCACCACCGCATGAGTAATTTTGGTCTATTTTAGTTTTTATTATGATACAGTAGTTGGTTGAAAATTTGAAACAAATTTTGAAACAGTCAAAGGTTTCAAGAAACGAAAAGAAAACATTTTACTAGTAGAATCAACCATAAGCTATCTAATGAATCTGTGGTTTTATTAGACGATCGGTATTAATGAAGGAATTTCTTAGATTTGAGTATATAACTATTTTCCGATAATAAATGTTAAGAATGATACTTTTATTTGGTTGACGAAAAGAAAAGGACATCTACGAGTTGTTAAGAATGACTTTCATGACTCGATATTCGAAAAGCACAGATTTCTAATATTCGCCAACGACATTAAAAGTTAGTCACACTTTTTTTCTACTTTATAGCACAAAATTCTTCCACGTTGACAAATGACAAGTATCGTAACACCCCAGTTGAAGTTTTAACAGTGGACTATAGACTATAGTATCAATATTTACATGGACCTCTCTATACATCTTACACTTGTGTATAAAAATATAGTTTTGGTTTTAATATCCATTTGCTTATTTTTATTTTTAAATATGATTTTAAAATAATTTTGATAAATGCAAAAATATATATATATCAATGTTTTTTTGTTGGAAATATTTTTATGTGATTTATTTAGTTCTGATGGTATAATTTTCATAATAACAAGCATAACAGATTATATAGCGGCAAAGCGCTCTTTTCATGAACATTTGAAAAAAATGGTTTATAGACTTATAGTGAACCCCTCACTGTTTGAACGATTAGTATATAGAAAGAAGCAAAGCAATATATATTTAATTATTTTAGTAAAAACATTAATTTAATACTAGTAGATGTGGGTCTAGTTTTTAGTAGTTAAATCTGCTTAATATTTTTTTGGGGTAAAATACAACAACTAGGAAGATGAACCAATTAGTGGAGAATTATAAACTATAAATAGTTATCAGTACTAGTCTTGAATCTTGATTAAACCTTAAAATGGTACAACCACACAAGAACCAAGAACTAAAGCTCTAGTTAGCTAGTAACATCGATATAGTCAAATACGATATACTATCAACTTCCAATACAAATGTTAAACAAAACTTACGTCACTAACAACCTTTTTAAGTATTAAATTATCAATTCACATATATATCATAGATTCATAATATTTACATGTATGATTTCTCTCATAGATATACATAAATATTGGATTTCAACAAATCATTAAACCGCTACGTACATAAATATTTCAACTTATTTCCTGATGATAACTTGCAAGTAGCAAATACAAGAATATACAATAAACATTTGACGGATAAATGTATATTTTTCTAATAAATTTTTGAAAGAAAGTTCTTATGAATTGACCATTTAAATATAAGAGCTTGGTTTTATCTGCGTTGGCGGCTAAACGAATTTTGGTAGTGCACGCGACCATTCTAATGAAACCAAATGTGTGTATTAATTTAGGTGTCGTGATAGTATCATTTATGTGTGAGAATGTGATTTCCATGAGAGAAACAATAAGAATGATATACACTATAGAAATATATAATCTAAGTAGTTTGTATGTATTGTTGCAGTGTTACCATCTAAAGATTAAAATCCAATTTAAATTATATTGTTGGGAAAGAAAAGAAAGTCAAGTAACTATGTACAAGTATGTGATTGAACAACATTAATTAATTTCATGAGAGAGATGTGATTTGATTCATACATTGACAGATAGTGTTACATTATTCGGTTGCTTCATCTTATAATAAGAACAATAATTCAAATACAAAGAAAAAATAATACCACGTACATGACATGAAAAATAAAAGTAAAAAAATCTATACCGGAGAAATTAAACACACGAATTACCCATAATTGATTTAAATGTTGAGATAATCATTGTCAATGGGTTTAAGGACATGTGAAGCTTTTTCCTCAATGAACTTTAACTGTCCTTTCGTAAGGTGCAAGTAAACCATCCAATCTCCGTCGTAAACCGGGCTCGGCATCGGCATAACATATCCGGTGGTGCCTCCCCATGGGAAATGGTAAGATCCGAAAACTGGTGAGCCCCACCCGAAATCCACTTGGGTCACCGGAAAACTCCTCCCGGAAGAGATCACAAAAGCTGGTCCTTCGTCGGATCCGACGCAGTAGATTTTTGAAACCGCAGGTATTGGTCGGCGAGTCTCAACCCAATCGATCAAATTCAAGAAATGTTCTTTGGTCACTGAACTCTCTAAGAATCTGTGAACCTCTTCGGTCACCCAAGACAGTGGCTTGTTGATCAAGTCATCTATTCTCTGCCCACCATATGGGATTGAGAGAACGTTTCCGAAGTAAGTATTGTTTTCTTGCTCCATCAGTCTCCTCCTTCCGTCCACGACGATTCCGAGTTTCGAGGTCTTGCCCGGGAATGGATCTTTTGCTGAGTGTTCTGCCACGAGTTTCCATATAAACGCGCTAAAGGATTCAAGTTTCGTCCTTTTACCGTTCTTCGAGCTGCTGGCTAGATTTTGGAGCTCTTCTAATACATCTGCTTTGATGTAATAGATACGACTTGCGAGGATATTATCAGGATTGGTGGTTTCTTGCGGAGGGGGCAAAGACGTGACAGGCAAATACATCTGGTCTATTGATGAATCCACGATCAATGGTCGTCGTGGGTTTAGCAGCGATCTTCGAAACGATGGTACACAAGATATTGGTACATCGGATCGAGAGATCTCAGCCCACGACATAAGGAACATGTTCATGGAATACGCATCCGCTACACGATGATCAAATGAGCATCCCACAACTATGTTCCCACATTTGAGTTGAGTCACCTGTCCAAATAATACAAAACCCTAGTTATATATGTTGTTGTGATCATAAACTATATATTGCTGTCTTAAGCTGAAACTGTTACCTGAATAGCTATGACTCCATGTTTCTTGATGGGAACAAGTTTGGCAACACTTTCATCAGGATCATAAAGGTTAAGCTCTCGGAGCTCCACGTCAGCACCGGCTTCCATGAAATCTACGCCGCGGTTGTTGCAGAAAATCTCCGGTTCTCCGGTGGGATTGGTGACGATCTCGCCGGCAAAGGCGTAGTAGCTGACGAGAGTCTCTGCCAAAGCCGTCTTAAGGGTTTCATGAGCCACTGAATTAGTAATATTAAGTGGTTTCTTGTAGCAGAAGCAAACATAGACGTCGAGAGGAGGCAGGAGGAGGTCGAGGTTCGAGAGAGGGAGCCAGTGGTCCTGGAGGGGAAGAGCCGCCGTGATGACTTGCTTCCTAGTGGTGGTCACGTGGAAGCCACGTGTTTTCTCCGCCGCTTCTCCCATATTGGTTTGTTGTTGAAGAATGTTGTGGTGTGGGTTGTTGGAAGATGCTATCAAGAAGATAATTTATAACAGAGTTTAGGATTGAATTAGGCGAAACTTTCAAACATTTCGCCGATTTATTTATGTTTGATAGAAGTTTAATACTTTTTTTTTTGTTAAATAGAAATTTAATACTTACAAAAAGTTTACTATTTATTGGCGTTGATTCATTTCTAATTATATTTGTAAAGGATAATAAAGCATCAATGATATTATGGAGAGGCAGAGAGCCATAAATTGGTTCGGAGTTTCGAACATTCATAATTCATTTTTGATGAAAAAATCAAAAAATTCATTATGGACTTCTGAATGCTTTATTTTCAACCAATCAATAGTTTTCAATGTTTTTGCGTATTTATATAAAGAAACAACAAATCCCGTCTACAACTTACACACATATGATAAGTATGATTTTTACATGTTTTTAACATTCATTTTTATCACATTTTATTAGTTTTCTCATCACTTTCTGATTGTATATATGCATTTGAGTCTCACTTTACCACTGTATCATATTTTAAAGTCTTAGGTTCTATTCATGCATTTTGCATAGTCTTTTAAGTCATTTTTAGGTATATGGAAGCTAGAAGCTTGGATGAGGGACCAAATGAAGTGAAAAAAGATCAAGAAGAGAAGTTGATGAGGAAAAACCATTCAAAGGTGTCTCAAAGATCGGCTCAGATGAAGATCATAACTTGCGATTCAACTCCAGAACCCTTGATGAAATTATAGAAAATTTAGTTAGCTTTCCAATGGATGTGGTCTCGAGGCATTTGGATGAGCCGTTAAGGAGTTATGACCGAATTGGTACCAGCGGTCATCCCCAGCGGCCAAGACAGACCGATGGAACTTTGAACAAATTTCTCGAGAGTTTGGGGTTCAACCCCAGCGGTCTAGCAAGACCGAAGTAGTGTAGCGGTCATCCCTAGCGGTCTAGCAAGACCGAAGGTGGATCCTAATTTCTCTTTTTCCTTTATATACTAGTCTTAACTCTCTAAAACCCCTAAGTTTTCTTCTCCCAAGAGTTGGGATCGACCCAAACTCTCTTTTTTGAGGGATTTTGATTGTTCTTCATACATATGCCACTCTAGAGAAGATTTCTTCAACTCTATCTTTATATTAATGCATCTTCTTTATCTTTATATCTCTTTCTCTTTTGTTTTTCATGTTTAGACTTTAAGTTTTGTGCTGAATTATGATTTGCTTGATTTTGATGATATTGATGACTGATTTTTGATGCTTAGGTTCTAGATCATTGCTTTCCTTCCTTATTTAGTGTTCTTAATGCTAGATAAACCTTGATCAAGTTTGTTTTGATCATAGGGAATTTCCCACTCACAAGGTGTTCGATGAAATTCCCCAAAAAAGCTAAATAAGGGATTTACATTCTTAGCCTATGAGAGTAGTTATCTAAGGTGTTTATTGGTTGATTTAAAATTGATCTTAATGCTTGCTAATCATTTCTTCACAAATGAGAATTTGATCTTGATTTAGTTATTAGCAAAGTGATTAGTGCCTTGAGAGAGGATTAATTATAATTAAATATTTTAACCTAAGGATTAACATAGATTGTGTGCATTAGCATCACTGGTTAATTGTCTTGATGGTTAGATGGAGATGAATTAGGTTGATCCTTGTTAGATCCTTCACATAGGTTAGTTCTTAATGTTAGTCTTGGATCGAGAGATTAAAAACTAGTCCTAAGCATTTCATATCCGAAAGGAATTTTTGAATGCTTGATCCTAGCCTTTTGTGAGCTTTTCGCATCCTAGCCAACGAGAGTTGATGTTTAGGGTGATTAGTGAACTTATTGGAGTTGTTACCTAATGCTCATTGATTATGACAATTGCTAACGAGAGTTATTTTTAATTGCATGATTAGTGAAGTGATTAGTACCACGAAAGTGGATTAGTCATAGTTATGAATTCCATGTTCTAGGATGATGCTTAAAGCGATCTTGTCATCATTATTTGATTGTTAATCATTCATTTGATTGTATATTCCATGATCCAACATTTCTATCTTTTGTTCTCTTTCTTGAATGTTACTTTCTTAATCTAAAAACATAAAAACCCAAAACAAATCAATTCTTTTATTTGCTCTAGATTAGGTTAGAATCTTGCATCTTTAGTGTATAGTCCTTAGTCTCCGTGGATTCGATACCCTTTGTACCACGACGGTATGAGGGTTATTTGGTAACCCGATGCCTCAAAAACCTCATTACCAACATACTGCTGAATTTGAATCTGAGTTAATATAGCAGCTGCAGTTGTACAACAATACAAGTTACTATGTAACAAACCTACATCATATTTACATAAAAAAGAAAAAAAATACCTACATCATATAAATAGGTTATTATTTACAAATATCAATATTTTCTGGATGTTTTCAAAGTTATATAATTTTAATTAAAGTGTTTTTCGATATGTCTAATTTTATGAACATTTAATTTAAAATTTAAGTTCAGTTATTATGTTGTATGAGAAGATGACTATAAATGTTTAACAGATATACATTTATTATATTAATTCTGTTTCAAAAAATAAATGTCTAACTTTTAATTTTAAAAAGGATCTTCGTTTGCATTTTGATGTTTTAATTTGACAAGAGAATGTATATTTTTTTTTCTTTAAAAGTTTTTTTTAAATATATAAAAGCAGAACAAATTTCAAGAGTCAATTTGCTTTTATAGTAGTTCATTTTTTTCTGATCCGGATGAAAAAAAATTTATATTGAAGCAGAGTGAAAATGTTTTTATGAAATGTGAAGCATATACAATAATTTATTACAAAAATTAGTTAGAGATCTAATATAAAACATCAATATTTAACTACCGTTTTTCAAAAATCAAATGGTTATTTTATATATTATAAATATTTTTAAACACTTATGTTAGATTGATATTCAAAACCATGTGTTTAGCCTTTAGAGGAAAGTGAAGTGTTTATTTTATTTATTTTATTTTAAGTTTTACAACGTAACTATTTATTTATTTTAAGTTTTTATGCAAATTAGTAACTTTTTGTTTTGACAAATTGACTAGTAAACTAATTTACTATAGAAGCTAAAGAGGTCAATTTTTTTTCCTTTTTGACATTAAACTAATCAAGTATGTCACAATATATAGTATAACTTTTTCTTTTGACAAATTGACTAGTAAACTAATTTACTATAGAAGCTAAAGATGTCAGTTTTTTTTTTCCTTTTTGAGATTAAACTAATCAAGTAAGTCACAACTTTAGCTTCTATAACAACTTTAGCTTCTATAGTAAATTAGTTTACTAGTCAATTTGTCATCTTTAGCTTCACAAGTTGTTATACCGGTGGTTGCGCTGTCTATCGTATAAATTCAAGATATTGTAGTTTTAAATTGGCATTAAGTCGTCTGCCATAAAATAGAATTGTGTATGTCAATGAAGGATAAGATTTTGGGTTGTGAATAAATTAATTTGGTCTACTGTAGAAGACCTCCATTGTAAATAAATATACGAATACAACGAATAAATGATACATTAGACAACAACATATTTCTTTAAATATGCATTGTACGTTGATAAATATCTAAAAAATTAACATCTCGACTTGACTGGTGGCAAGTGGATAGTGGATACACAGATGACTCAACGCGTGGATTTTCTGAAATGGTAATAATTGATAAAAATAAGAATAACCACACAGAAAAGGATGAAAGCCCCTTGGCTTAATGGAAAAGATTAATTAATGGTTCTATACCAAGAAGTTTAGAATTCTAATCTCAAATAATGCGATTTATTATCATTTATGTAGATTAATGAAGGTAAACTTACATTAGATCTTCAGCGTAATGCAGGTGGAACCGTTTAGTATGGATGTTATAGACAGTAGAATTGTCTGTCGTAGAATTGGATAATAATAAATCAGCGGAAAAAAAACCACATAGAAAAAAGAAAAAAAAAACACAACTATTATCAATTTATCATGTTACGTTAACGCGGACGTGATCTCTACGTATAGTGGGTTAACTAGTTAAATCGTATGGATAATAAAAACACAATTAAGTGAGGTTTAGATCGTGAGGTCACCGGAAAATCAGTGTACTGGCCTGATTAAAAAAAAAAAAAACTCTATTATTGATATTTTTAATCATTGATTTGTTTACTTTGAGAATGGTACTGTTTACCCACACGTCATTTAGAATCTGATAGATTAATAATTTAGTAGATAAAAAAACCCAATAATCATCTCCTTATTTCTTTCTTTCTATTTAAAAAATAAGTCGATGGTATATCATTTTTCACATACATGTTACTTTAATTGGAAATCGACTTCCCCCCAATCGGATCATGGATGCATGACATATCGATTCCTGATCCAATAATGTTCAAGTTTCAGAAGTTTAAGGGACACAGCAACAGCTATTCCACAGTCAAATCCAATTTAAGATTATTAATTAATACCGTTTATTATAAGAGATCATCAACAAATATAGTATGATATAAAACAAAAAGTGTATATATTAACGCAAGTAATTGTGGATGACACGTTCGGTACCATCCTATTAATTTATCTGTTTAGAATATCAAACTAAATCATCATTAAAGAATTGAAACTTCCAAATTCTAAAAATAAAAGTCTTATCTCATTTATTGATTCATACTAGTGTTTCTGAAAACGAACCCGATTAAAATCATATAGTTTTCACAGTGTTGGATCATTTGGTCAAATTGATTGAACCATGGATTATTAAAATTTTGGTAAAATATCATTTACTTACAAACTGGCAACTTACCCGAGAAAAAAAAAACAAAAAAAAACGATTAACCTTTTATTGGTGGTAAACGTATATAAATTTCTGTATGTATATTAATACATGTTCACGATAGATTATGCATATTTATATACATACGTCTACGGATATGGGTAAAATTGTTATGTACAGTAGAAAATAACTTTTTCTAATTAAGAAATAAAAGTGCTATATTGTCGCAGAAAAAAAGTATTTTATTAAATCGATAATTTTGTAAGCCCATTAAGTTTCCGTTAGGCCATAATTCCACCCATTGGGCCTTAAGTAAACTTATCAACGTGTAAAGAAGAAAAACCCACGCGCACCAAACGCGCGTTGAGCGCGTGAGACCAAAATCTCTGGACTACCCACAGATATTGGGCGTTTTCGCATAAATAAGAAATTGAGAGGGCCGAAAACGCGTGGTTGGTGAAAAAACAGAATCTACAAAATCTCAAGGTATATATATAGTCTATAAATCAGTTCCTTTCTCCTCTGTTTCTTCTTCATCTTTTTCGAAATCTTCTTCTTCGTCTGAAATAACGTTTCAGGGTCCATAATCGCCATCTCCGATCAAATTACATATATCCGAACATTCCACTAAGCTACAAAAAAAATAAAACAAGAATAAGCTTCTCTAATTAAGATCAATGCTAAAAGCAAAATCTTTAATCACACAAATATTTATTAAAAAAAAAAAGAGAGGTACTTTACCAGTAATTACGGCTACGAAATCCTTGCTTAAATACAACTAATGGCCTTTTAATTAGAAACAAACCATAAGAGATAAGAAAATATCAGTAATGAAGAATCAGAGATAAAGAAAGATGGAGAAATAGAGAGAGACACCTTCTGATATTGAGCGGTCCTTCACCGGGAGCGCCATCTCCGCCACGAATACAAGTGTTGACGCATTTAACGGTGCATTTCTCTGCGTTTTTGGATTTGGGTCGTTGTATCCTTTGTTTCTTACAGTCTTCTCCTGATAGCGTTTGCGGTACGTTCGATAACGTTTCGCCATCTTGAGGCGGCGGTGGAAGCTCTGCAGAAGCTACTGATACGGCTGCTATCATAACCGTCGCTGCTATGGCCCCAATCGCCGCCGTGGATATACGTACCGCCGCTGATCTAGTCACCAAGCTGCTCTGACACTGAGATTTACCTCTATAGTTCAACAAACTTATGCGGTGGAGAGAAGAAGACGGACAATGTATTATCATTACTCAACTGATTTTGGTTTTGTTTGGTTTTTTCTTCAAGTTTTCTCATCAGATTTTCTGTCTTGTTTTCTCGAGAAAAGTAAGCTACAAGTGGTTCTCGTTCAAGACTCTATCTTGTTTAGACACGTGTCATTATCTGGTGGCTTGGATTTTAGATACCAAGGCCTGAATCTTCTGCACGTGTCAAACTTTTGTTTAGACAATTATACTGAATCAAATTTAATAATATTCTAAAACTAATGATAAATCAAAAGCAACTAATATCAAAATCAAGAACTAAACTAATACATGTATCTTTTAATGAAATTGTATTCACAATCTAAACACTCTCTTATCTTACTTTGCTTATAAAAAAACACGTTAAGGTAAATGTATATGTTACACTCTTGCCATTCCCAAATCAGAAATGACAGTTTACAAAAATACAATAAATTACCCAAAAAAGTGTGCGTGTGTATGTATAGAATCAGAAGATCACCCAACCAAACCACATCAAACCTGAAACTGAAGACTGTTATCTGTGAAGATGACATGCTTTTGCTCTTCTTCTTCTTCTTCTTCTTCTTCAACACCCAAACTGACAAATCTTCTGAAAGTCACATTCTTGGTTTTGAAGCTCGCATGTTAATCCCTGACCAGTGACTGTTAAATATGAATCTAAGCTAAATTCACAATCAGTCTCTCTCTAACTGCCTCTTCTTCTTCCAAATGGTGTATGAACACTTTTTGGCTGTGCCTTGTTGTTACCTTTGGGAAAAGGATGAAGGTTTTTGCAACTTTGATTTGATCTTCCAAATGTACAAGTTTTGATTAACCTGAGCTTCCAGCGACTTCTGCAGCTCTTTGTCTCATCATTTCCATTACAGCTGCTCTGCGCCGTGAATCTGATTGCTGCTGTAATCTTCTTAGATGCTCCTTCAGGTCCCTGATTAGATAGAGAGGGATTCACAACAATCATCAACACAAAATCAAATAAACCCACAAACGTTTCATGTTTAAATCAAAGTTTGATGTAATTGTCATGAATCATCATCAGGTTCAGTTTATACCTGCAACGAGGTACATGGCACTCGGATTCCTTGCAGGCCCGAGCGTGGAGTTGCAGGAGGTACCACATTTTCTTGCATAGAACACAACCTCCCGAAGCACGTACTTTGCATTGTATACCATGTCGGAATAGCCCCTTCACTTTCCGGCAATTTGGATATTGACAATGTGGCGAACGACATTGTGATGCATGTACCAGAAGATCAAGCATTTTCCTAAGCTGCAAACCCAAAAGGAAGAGAACAAATAATGTCACCCTTTGCATAGAAATTACAGGATCAAGACACCAGCTTTAAAAAGGAGCAGAAGAACAATGTACCTGCAAGACTCGTGATTGCCTTGCTTCTTTGTTTTGAGCATTTTGATCAGCTAAAGATGGATGATTAGTCAACTTGTGAGGATGATTAACTCCACCATCTCTATTGTAACAGGAATTGCACACATCGTAGTCTGGACATACTTCACAGCGCCAGCCTTGACCAGTTTCAATGTCAAGATGACACGCATTGCAGGTCGTGACAAAGGCAGGAGCGGTTGGGTTATGTAGATGATAAAGGACCATCATCGACGAATGTTTTGCCCTCCTCAATGTGTCATACTGGTAATGGTTCCCTTGACAAAGACTCAGAAACGCTTGTCTAGTGTCAAAAAACTCGCTTTCGAGTATCTCATCTTTGTCCCTCGTATCTGTTGGAATATCCGTAATTTCAACCTGCAAAATCAATCCCACCTACAGTCATTAAACTGATCACATACAAAGCTAGAAGACACTATCCTTAACAAGCAAATGATACTCACGGGATACAACGCATGTTTATCCTTAAAATTAACAGGATGCCTTTCCCTATCTTCACGTCTCTGCTCAGCCTCATAACACCTGAAAGGAGAAATAACATTTAGATTGCAGAGAACTTAATCAGTAATAAGGACACATAGCCCATCCAAGAGATGTATCGGTCAGGATTTCTACATAATCTTATTTGCAATACAACAAAGAAGAGATGTATTGCAAATAAGATTGCAGGAAGAGAAAAGAAGAATTCTTACTTATCACAAATCTGGAAGTGTTTGCACTGGCTGCAGGCCCAACGATTTCCAGATACCATCAGTACACAGCAGTGTGTGCAAGAAGGCTGCAAGTGGACCATGATAAAGTCCTCCTTCATTGGGTGAATGGTCTCACCAAGCTGAAAAATAAGGTAATATAATTAACAAGAAAAACAAAAACAAAAAAAGATGAAAAAAAAAAAGAATAAAAAGATAGCAATGTGCATAGAAAGAAAATATTACTTTATGCATTAGCAGAAGATCCTTGGAAGCATTCCCAGATAGATCAGTCTGCCCAGAAGCTTTTAGAGCCCTTTTGGTAATGGTTTTCTTGAGCATTCCTTTCTTATTTCCCTTTCTGCCATCTTCTTCTTGACTCATTTGGTATATAAGATCCTCCGCTGCACCTGGCCAGTAGTCACCATCGAAATACGGGAGCCTAGCAGCTGTAACTTTAGCTCGACATTCACCAGTTTGCATAAAAAAATGGTCATATAGATTTATAGTTTCTGCAACAATGCCCTCCTTTGAAGCTTTTTTCAACATTGCTAAGTACCTGCGAAGAACAACATGAGCAATGGGATGATGTAAATGACTCATACGAAAACTTACGAAGTTCATCCAAAAAAGGTAACTGAACTGACCACTCTCGTAATTTATCAGATTTTGGCGTCTTCTGAATTTCTGGATGACAATATAAGATGTAGTCCTCCCCCTTCAGCGGTGGACAAGCCCATATGTAGCAGCTCGTGAAACCACGCAACTTGCAGTATTCTAGGTAACCAATCTGAAAACATGACCAAACTATACCCTTAAATCCTCCATACAGTTTAGAAGGAAAAAAAACACAAATATTGGTTAATAACCAAGGTTTGAGAAGACCAGGACTTACCAGAATTTCGTGGTAAACAAAAGTACGCAGAGCCTCTCCGTTAGAAGATCTAACCTCGGGTCTGAAGTACTTGACAGAATCCAAATACGAGAGATAAACTCGGCGTTGATTAGGAAATGAGCATTCAGAACCAAATTCTTGGACGTACATACCAAATAAGCATACTTCTACACCTTCAATCTTTTGGAACAACAGAACTACCTGGAAAAATTAAATGACGTGGAGAATAGGAAAAATTAAATTTTTTTCTTCAATTATTTAATGAAAAATTGGAATATACAAAAATTAATTTTAACGAGGAACCCAGACGGAAGATCACATATATGAAGAAAATACAATAACAATGCGCCTTGATCATTCTAACCTTGGACTTGTAAGCAAATTCTGTTGGGTAATTATCCTCCCGAAAAATTTCAAGAAATCGAGATTTGACTTCCAGCTTCTTGTCAACAGATGAAACAACTCTGATCACAAGGGACTCGGCAGTAGGAATCTGTTAGTATCAAGTTAAAAGAAAAGACAATGTCAGCTTCAATCTACTGTTTCCAACAAAGTATCATTAGAGCAAGAAAATAGAAAAGAGAGCTCCCAGATGTGAAAATATGAAAAACATAAAAACTTATAAAACTCCAACACAAAATTACCTCATCAAAACTTTTTCCTTGAGCCCTGGCTCTGTCTGTTCTTTCCTGCTTCAGCCTCTTAAACAACCGCTGCTCTATATGGTCACTGAGAATTGTTCGCGGTAGGTCTTTAGCTCCAAGAACAGCACTCTGAGGTAACGGCTTCCTCTTACTTTGCTCCACTTCTGCTATAAAGCAATATGGGCAAGTATACTCTGCCTGCCCTCCGTCATTCCTTCGCCCATTAAATAAAGCACATATCTGATGCTGCCAGGCCTCACATTTATCACATTGGACCCACTGCAAAAATCATAGATAGAAACAGAATATAGCATGAACTAAAAAAACCCATACAAAAACGGGAGATGAACACAAAACAAGTCTACGGAGTGGATTGTCTCTTACCCATTCTTCAGTTTCTTCATCATTTTTCTTTTTCTCGAGTCTTGCTTTAGGCATAGGCGTCCCTTCAGCGAGTATAGTGTCCCCACGGGATTCATTATAACATGGAATACAAAAGTAATGACGAGTGTCACCAGCTCCTACAGTGTAATACATAGCATTTCTCTTGATGCGGGCACCACAAGGGGTACAATAAATAGGTGGTGGCTCAAAGGTAAGCTTCTCCACTGCACATAGTTGGCAGGAATTCTCACTCATTGAATGCTCCATTGCCTGATTCTTTTCTGCTTTGGCTTTACTCTGCAAGCACATGAAGGACAACCGATTCATCATTAAACAAATATCTTTTAGATATATATGGACAAAAATGCTCAAAGAAATAGCTCAATCAAGCCTCCATCAACCGCATATGAATCCTCTAACACATGTAAGAAGGGAAAACTAATCAAACAAGCCACATATAAAGAGATTACTATTAATTAACCATGTTATTGTGTAAACATAATAAGTTAAGAAAATCACAAACCTGGCCAACCCACTGACGGAGACCACGGATATGTTCTCTCACTTGTTCAGGAGTGAACAATTCAGTTAATGAAACCCCCTTTATCTCTGGTTTACCAGATTTTGATATATGTTCAATAGACTCAGCTCGATTTTCTTTCTTAAGTGACTCAGGTTCTTTCTCCATTTTCCTAATCTCTTGCCGAGGTGAGGCATCAGACAAATCTTGTTTAACATCACTGACTGGCCTTTGCTTGGGAATATTTTCAACAATTCCAATTTTTGTCTCTTTGATACCAGGTCGTGTCTGGACAGAACCTTCAGAAACCTCAGCTTTCACTTCAAAATACTTTGAAGATGCACGTACATCACTGTGCCTGTGATCTTTTCTTTCAACGTACTGAGATGGTTGTGCTTCTGTAACGGAAACAATTGAACTTTTACAACTTTCTGTCTCAATGTCCACAGGTTGAGAAGACTGCTGCTCCACCTTCAACCGTTTTACTGAAGGTTGCACATGATCTGAAATATCAGCACCAGGCGAAGCACAAGATAGTGCTCCAGTAGAGGTCTGTACTGCATCATTCGATATTCCACCTCCATTCACTGACCTGGTTGCATCGGTTTCAATTTTTAAACGAGCAACGGACCGAGCATTTGCCTGCTGCTGTAAGTAGGCCTTCACAGGAATACAGACAGGGCAGTTAGATTCCTTACAGTTTCGATGGTGATTAATCAATGTTTTTGTGGGGCGGCAACGAGGATATGAACATTGAGGTGCAACACAACTGTCCATGTGTTTCCAGAGCTGCTGAACTGTAACACAATTCTGATCGGGACACTTCCCTTCAGGCGCTTTGCAGTTGCGAGCATGGCGTAGAAACAGGAGCCATTTCTGTTGATTTCTGAATCTCGGATCTTGGTTTCCGTTTCCATATCTACAAGTGTTAGCAGTAGGATTTTGGGGATTAGGGGATTCTGATGCAGTGGAGATATGATTTTGTCCTATAATAGACCCTCCAGACATATTGTTGGGCTGCGCTTCGTCAGTTCCAGACATTCTTTGACGGAAATCTTCCTGAATGTGACGTTCATTCGGCATACTATTAGACATTTGAGTATGTTCCTGTGACTGAGATTGCCACTGACCACGTAGCCCAGATTCTGATTTCACTCCAACAGAGAGGTTACTAAAACTGTTAATAGAGTCTGGAGCCATACCCTGAGGGTGTAACATCTGCTGTATCTGTTGACTATTTTGGGGAACTGATGCGCACATATCACTTTGAATCTGAGAACCTGCATGGCGGTCTTCTGCATTGTTCTGGTATTGATTCTGAAACTGAGAAAGCTGGAATTGCTCAGGAGTCTGAGAGTGGATAGACTCGCTAGGGTTCTCCATTCCAGGTTCATGTTTAATGTGTGTAACCATGTCAGAAGCCACATGATTTTGCCCAAAAGTATCATGACTTATTAATCTCTGTTGCTGCTGGCTCTGCTGCTTCAATTGCCGTTGATGAAGAAATTGCTGCTGTTGCTGTTGGTGAAATTGATTAGATTGTTGCTGAAACCGATTAGGCTGTTGCTGAAACTGCTGCTGTTGATGTGACTGAGAAAAAAAGTACAGAAAGAAGATTGACAAATCCATTGATGTTTCACTGGTGCACCTTGTTACAGGCAAAATGAATTTCATTGATTACTTACCAAAGATGAGCTAGTTCTAGGCACAGACTGGAAACTTGATGTATTGGCATTCTGAGTATTTGTCATCATCCCAACAGATGTAACAGCACCATACAAATTTCCTGATCCAAAAGGGTCAGAATTGTTTGTGCCATATCCTTCACCTGAAGAAGTTACAATCCATATTAAACTAGACAAGCAGAAAAATGATGGGATATAAAGACTTTACCTTGCATTCCTGTACGCTGAAGGTTATCATAAGCCTGCTGTGAGTTTCTGGTAGAATTGGTGTACGATGTACCCGAATCTACGCTTTTTGCATTCATCCCAACACCACCATTTATGGAGCTGTTAGACACATTAGACATTTTTTGTTGCATTCCTGGTCTAAGGCCAACACCTATTTGACTTCCATTGTTGTGCACCATACGACTATTTTGGCTACCAATATCCTGCCTCAGTTGCTGTTGCTGCTGCTGAGGCTGATGTACCATCATGGGCACAGTAGAAAATCCACCACTATTGTTGGAAGCTTCAACACTCAAGTAAGACTGGCCATTGTTGCTATTGTTATTAGTATTGCTGTTGACAAATCCAGGGGTAGGCATCATCTGGCCAGTATTTCTTTGTGAGCTCATGGATGACATGTTCCCTCCAGAACCAAGACCAAAGTTACTTGATGAATGCTGGTATCCATTAGACATATTACCTGAAAAGACA
The DNA here is from genome assembly GCA_028015245.1 of Cardamine occulta. NCBI lineage: Eukaryota > Viridiplantae > Streptophyta > Magnoliopsida > Brassicales > Brassicaceae > Cardamine > Cardamine occulta. The sequence goes on from CM051366.1 coordinate 21,581,317, forward strand.
AGAAGTAAAGGTGTTCAGAGAAAATATGAGTACAAAAATTTCTGGCCATATCTTATATAAGTTGTAATGAAAGAACCTCCGATCATGCCACCAGAATTTAGCAGGTTCCCAGTGTTCATAGCAGTAGTTGTGATGCTATTACTTCCAGCCATTGTAGCATCAACAGAGGATGTAATCATCAAATTCGGATTCGCCCCACTGTGTTGTAATCCTGGAGTGGGTATCATTGTTCCAACCGAAGAAGAATTAGCATGTCGCTGATTGTAGTTATTTAATTGTCTGCCTTTAATTAGACTTGCCAGCCGAGGTTCAAGGGTTGACTGGTTCACGTAATCTTCCTGCAATTCAAATTGGAAGTGCCACACGTTAAATAGAAAGATTTTAAGTTAGGACATTACCCAACAAGCTGGATGTAGTGGCGACATTTTACAAGAAATTTATTTTTGAATACCTTTGTATTAGCAACTTTAAATAGCCCCTCCTCTAAGCGTCTAGCAACATCCATATACTTTGCCTTTGATGCATCATCAGCTGGAGATGGTTGTTTTTGCTGTAAGATGCTGAAACTGAAAGAGCAGAAGTACACAGATTTGATTAGTAATAAACTGAGAGAGTCAACCTAATCCAAAATCAATACGACACAGACTGCAAACCAAGCAAACAAGACTCTTAAAAAGAAGAAACAAGAACAAGACCAAGCAAGCACATACAACTGCACATGGTGGGAAGACACGAAAAGTCAATAGCTTGATTAAATCAAAAGGCTTACATCCTGACTCGCATGGCCTGCCGAAGTTTCAAGATGTCACTGTCAACAGGAGAAACACGCGAAGGTCCTAAGCCAGCAGCTGAAGGAGCAGCAGCTCCACCAACTAAATTCTGCATTTGGGAGTTTCCATTCTGCTGGGACATGGTCCCTTGGTTAGGAACCTGCCCAGATATCTGTCCCGACATGTGAGCCTGAACATTCATGGTTTATTATCTCTTCAGTCTTCGTCGCCTTGTCCTAATTCTTCTTGTAACTAACAGTAACAAGCAGTGCATAACTTTCCTCTCCTCCAGAAATCACAACATCCAAATTTCATCTCCTGATTAGCAAATGTCCTGCTAAAAAAACTGAAATTGATCACAATCCAGTAGGGAATCATAGTATCAACAAACTAAGATAAAATACAAACGGAAGCAAGTAACCAATAAGCAAAATTAAACCCCCAAAGAAACCAAGTTAATTGAGGAAATATCAACAAAAATGAAGAATATTAAAAACCCTAAAATTTCACCCCCAAACCTTTAAATTGATACAGAAAGGAGCAAGCTTGTGCAACCCAGAGAGAAATTAAACCTAAAAATTCACGGGGACCAATCGGTTGCGATGATCCACTCTGAGAAATGAAACAAAGTCGGTGAACAGCCGATGCGGCACGTGTGAACTCACACCAAAGCAGGTAGACAAATCCCAAAGAGAATTTGGAAGATAAAAACGAATGAATACAGGTTTTCCCAAATCGGGGGATTTTTCTGGGCTTTCAGGTTCGTCGAATTGGGGATTTTTCGTCGGACTCGCTCGATTTGGGGATTTTGATTATTTTTTTCCTTTCCTTTCTAGGGATTCGTTGTTTTTCTAAAATAGTAACCCACAAAAATACACATTAAAATACTATTTTTTCTGTCTGAATACGATAATTGGCGCAACAAAAAGGCGAAAAAATGAAAATTTCGAGCAGCAATATGTTAGATCGGACAACTTAGGATAAACTACGCATATGTTCCTGTCCGTCCGATCAAAACTTTTTTTTATTTACAGCTTTACCCTTGTAGTTATCTGTTTTCAGGGTCTTTGACCAAAAGTCTCCATCCAAGTTCCAAACCAAAAAACCAAACACTTAAACCGATTATATCAAACTCTCTCTCTTAGATCGGTACAAACAATTCAATTACACAGCACAAAGCTGGATTACAAAGGAGGAATTTTCAAATACTTATGGTCTCATCTTTATTTCTAACAGAAGCAATGGAAAAAAAAAAAACTGTTTTCCGGGAAGTAAACATGAAGCAAGGACTGAAGTAGCATATGGTTCAACGGTAGAGACTCTCCGACCTCAGATTCTCAGCAATCTCAGTCTCCCATCGATCTCCATTCTCAAGAAGCTTCTCTTTGTCATACAGAAGTTCCTACGAAAGGGAACATGAAAAAAGGTCAATATGCATGTCACAAAATTATTAGGTCTAGTCGTCTATAAAATGTGATAAACAGACCTCGTGTGTCTCGGTTGCGAATTCAAAGTTAGGTCCTTCAACAATTGCATCAACGGGGCAAGCTTCTTGGCAGAAACCACAGTAGATGCATTTTGTCATGTCGATATCGTACCTGTACGGCTCCAAATCATCACGAAAGGGTAAAAAAGAAAGCATGATGCCACACACCATGACAATATGGTTGATAAATGAGAACTAAAGGGATGATGACCTAGTGGTTCTGCGGCTACCATCTTCTCGCTCCTCAGCCTCTATTGTGATTGCTTGAGCTGGACATACCTGATGAAATAGGCAAGTATCCCTCACATAAATCACAATCTGAATCTAAGACACTGTGATCTTCGCACATTAAACAGATCATTGTCAGCAAATATGAGCATTTTATCAGAACTCAACAGTAAATATTACTAATTCTCCTAATAACTAGGATGAATTCCGTAGGCATTATCAGCAGAACCGGTTATCGACAGCATAATGGGTTAACAAGCTTGTTAAAATGATGTAAAGGTCCCATCGTCCTGAGATGTCTTACAAGAGCTATGAATACAAAGAAACAATAAATTAATCGTTAACATAGATCTCAAAACTCACAGCTTCACAAAGTTTGCAGGCAATGCAGCGTTCTTCCCCAGTAGGATATCTTCGAAGAGCATGCTCACCACGGAAGCGAGGGCTCAATGGACCCTTCTCAAATGGATAATTGATCTGCATACAAAATAAAACATCAGAAACATACAGATTTCTTTCAATCTAAGAAGTTTGGAAGACTGGGAAAGATGTCACTCACAGTAACTTTGGGATCAAAGAAGTACTTGAGGGTCAGCGACAAACCGCGGACCATTTCAGTAAGAAATAGGGTGTTTATGCTCCGTTCAAAGACTGTAAGAAATGCAAACTATCAGGAATCCCTGATAAAAGTATGAGGAAAAAAAGCGTCTACATCATATTAGAAAGTGTTTACCAGTACTCCAGTCCTTGGAAATTTCCTTAGAAAGTTGCTCAGCTTCTTCATCATCTGAATATGACATAGGCAAAGCATATGTATGTCATACACGAATCAGAAACAAAAGCCGTAATACAAGTAGCAAACAACAGCTGAAATATATACCTTTGTTGGTGCCATAGGAAATACCACGAGACTGCAGTCTAGAAAGATGCGATCCCTGCCCTGACAAAACCTATTGATGAAGACAAGTAATAAGAGAGCTATCTATCTATAACAATTACATACACACCATAGCAAGCTAATCCAAGGATTAAAAGTTCACAAGAAAAGAAAAATTAAGTTGCAAAAACGCTATCAACTCATGATAAAATCTCCCTACAACATGATTCATCAATCAGCTATATCAAATTCACTCCATCACATTCTGTTCGAAAGACAGAGTGTGAATAGAATCTTCGTTAATTCCCGAAAACTCCAGGAGACAATTCAGAACGATACAAAACGGAGAAATTACAAGAGCGTTTAAGATTCATACGAGATGTCGAGCACGGAGACTATTCAGTGACCTACGAGCCAACATCAAAGCCATTGATGGAACTCCCAAACTCGATTTAGGCTCCTTCCTTCTTCACTGCGATTGAAAATGATATCCTCAGATTAAAATCAACAAAAGAGCCCTAAAAATCCTATTTTGTCCCGGATTTAATATAATATTGCAATTTAGTCCCTGGGACAATAAGTTATTGGTTTTCTGAACCGGATTATGAATCAACCGAATTATTCCCTTAACCAATAAAACCAGAGAACATACAATACAAGCAGAGAATCGTGTTATTGCATACACTTCATCATCACCATTGGTGATCGAAAATTCTTTACAAAGAGATTGAGAAATATTTTAACTGAAGTTGGTAGATTGGTGTTTTGGTGCAATATAGTAAGAGTTTCCGCAATTTATGTGAGATTGCATCAAAGGATTCCATCTATCGAAAATTATCCGACCACCACGCCCAATCCTCCCCTGAAACCGACTTGGAGGTTGACCCGATGATGTGTCCGGTGCTGGAGGAACGATCCCTGCAGCTGCCAGTTTATCCGGAACCAGCGGTTTTGTGAACAGCATGATCGGTTCATTAGGATCCTAAGGAGAAAGAACAATAATACAGGTTGCTCAAGTCATTAATTATAGTAACTATTGCGAGAGAAGTTGTTACAAGGTTTTACCAGTTTGTGGAGCCATCCGTGATGCGACTGTCGTCTTCTAACTTCTTGTTTGATGCCTCCGGGTTGAGATGCATTCAGGTTTAAGTTGGTGAAACGAGAATTGGGGATAATAGGAGGTCTTGTGCGTACCCGGGTACTAGTGTGATCATCCGAGTCCATGAATTCATCGTCGCTTGAGCCAAATTTGTAAGATGTTGTACTGTGTGGAAATCCAGGCAGAGCCAAGCTATCTTCCAGGAGCTCTGTTTCATGCTGCAAAAAACCAAAGATGTAGTTTTTGAGATTTGATAAGATCGAAATAGAATCAAAAGACCACATTTTTAACACAGAGTGTATTAGATAGAGGGAGTATTAGTACATACCCTGTATTGGAGTTGGATTCTCTGAAGGCTAACCTCACTGTCCATAACATCCCTCTTCTTTTCTTCTCTCTATGGAATAGGTAACATCAAATTAGAGACTTAGGAGGATAAATTTTGTTAAGACATGAAACAAAGTAACATACAAGTCATATAAACTCAAAGAACACCTTAATGAGAGCCTCCAGAATAGTCTTCGCTTGGTCAAGATTGCGTCTAACCTGATAATAATACATCCCATGTATTCAGAATCACATTAGATTAAAAGCCAAAATAGCCAACGTTATCCAGAAAGAAACTAAAAGAAGGCATTGTACAGGCAAATTTCTCAGATTTCAGGACAATAAGATTGTAGCGACCAAGAAACCATCAAGAGTCTCTTTAGGTGCCTCGCTCACCTGTCGAAGCTTTTCAAAAGACTGCACGTTGTTTTCTCTCCTTTGCATCTGAAGAAGAAGTAAAAACCTTATCAGTGTTTTTTCTTTCTCCAGTTGGATTTTTAACAGAAACATATATCACGAATTGCATAGAACTAGACAGCTTACCCTTCTTGTGTGGAGTCTGTGAGCTTTCTCCCTTGGCCTAAACACATTGTAAGGATTTGTATCATTGACCGGTGGAGGAGGCTGTTCCAAACAAAGAAGCAAACCATTAACTAAATAATTGAGGTAACATGTCTTTCCAACACTGGCCTTGATCGTTTCAAATGGAAATAATGACACAAACCTGTAAACGCCGCAAGATAGGCTTCTGCCATCTTTTGCGCTAAGTTCACATAAAAATAGAAAATAAAACATGTGCATTAGTCATATAAGCCAAATGTGCTCCATATGTTGAACTGCTTTGTCATTCACAAGGGTTATGCATAGGCTTCAGCAACCCAATAATATGTCAAACCATCTTTATCGCACACCGTCAAATAAGATCATTAACGTCTGTTATTCAGAAAACTTGTAACAATTAAACAATCACATAAGGTTTATCTCAAACCTTATCTTTCCAGTAGTTGAATATAGCCTGGAAGACTCCATAATTAATGGACAGTGATTGCAATGCCTATAATAAAAAGACAAAAAGAATCAGTGAAACGTCATGTCTTCTAAAATGAGTAGAGGCTACGAGAAAAAGAGAAATGATAAATCCAAAAGCCTATGGAACACAATAAAAGTAAAGGTATACATCAATAGCAGCATCAAGCTGCAAAAGCACAGGAACCGGAGAACCAAGAGTAGGTGCAATAACTCCAGCTCTTTCCCGCGTCTTGTGATCCAACACCTCTAGTTTAAAAATAATGCTCTCAAGCCTGTATCAAACAATTTAACATGTTTAAGTGCCCTGTGAAAAAGAATGATTCTTCTTTCACTATCTACGTGACTAAGGGTTTGGTTTTAGAAATTTTAGCAGAATCCAATGAATTTGAAGTGTATAGAGCAAACAGATTCCACCTACATTACAAAACTAAAAGACACAGGGACCCCAAATAACCCATTCCGCCTCAACGTCTAAATATGGGAAACACATTATAAGCATGATGCAGCTACAAAGATAACAGAAAAATGCTGATGATTACAGATCCTAAAAAGAAGAGGAATGTAAAGGGACTGGTTACTTTACTTTTCAGGTGGAAGTTCCTTGTTATCCTTATCAAACTCATAAAGCCAGTCATCATCCTCATTGTCAAGATCATACTCCACAAATTCTCCAAGCTCAGACCGAGCTGCATATAAACAAACTTATAAAACCAACTTCATTGCAAGAATACAAAATCAAATCAGAGGTAATTGGTACCTCCTCTAGCACGTAGATAAGAAGCAGGTTGACCAAAAGTGGGAGAATAATCCCTTTCATATGTATCCACAATAACAAATTGAGGTGTTGGTATTTCTGAAATCAGTTTCTTGCTTGGCACTGGCTGCACCTGAAATCAAACCAAGATATTTAGAGCAACAACAATGGTAAAAATGAATTCCAAGTTGGAAGAGAAAATGGCAATTGACCTCATTCTCAACTTCAGCTATGCGCAAGAGTTGAGAATTTCTACTAGTAGAAGTTGGTGTGTCGTCGTCTTCAAAGTCTTTAAACGATTTTAAAATCGGAAGCTTCTTGTGAATGTCCAATGGCCGTGGCCGGAAAGATAGCCTACTCATTTCACCTTCTTCCCAACTATTCTACTTACAACTATATATATATATATATATGTATGTGCAGAGAGAGATATGTATATCTCTTGCTCCAATAAGACTTGTAGTAAAATCTGTAATGTTCAAAAACGCTCGAAAATAGATAACACAGAACAGAGACAACGAAAGTAATAAGCTTCAAACAAAAGAGTAAAGCAATCGAACACGGATTTTAGGGTTAGGGTTTTATTGTGAATCCGGATGGGACGAGAATAAAATCAAATTCAATACCCGAAATTTCCAAATCTCTTCTTCGGCGTACAATCTCAATTTCTAGGGCAAAATTGCGGCGGCTACCGTGAAAAGAAACTCTACCGTGATTATTAACCCAGAAGGTCAAAATCGAACAAGAGAAAAGCTTGGGAGGAAAAGAAAAAATTAATGGAGGTCGACATTACAAGGAGGGAAAAACTTTGGTAAATTCGGGTTCGATTTCTCAATTTTTATTTTCTCCGAAACATATTTAAAATTGCGGAAACATTTCTAAAAGGAAATATTATATTTTAAAAATTAATAATCAAACTTTACATAAATTTAGTAAGCATTAGGAGTAACATTTCTTCCTTTAAGCTTCATCTTATCAAATGAAAGTACATCTTGTCGATTTTACTACTTTGAATATACAACTTCTTTAAACATCTTGTCGATTCCATTCTTGGCCACCATAGCTCAACTCTTCTTCGTTCTCCACCATGGTCCATCAAATAGAACAATTTAAAATGTGTAAATCAAAATGATTACTTCAAACATTAATTGCAAAAATAATTTTGCTAAATAAAAATTTTAGATACAAATATTTTCGTTTGAAAAAATTATACATTTTTATTACTTAAAATTTTATATATATACTTTAAAAATTAGTTATAAATTCAAAAATTAAAAATTAAAAACATTTTTCATTCGAAAAATAATCGGAAAAGTAAGTTTTAAATTTACCTAATGGATCAACATATTGAACTTGGAACAATCGCTAACGGACCAAAGAAAGTTCTAAGGACGAGATGTCAAGCTCGGTTTGTTTTTACAATTATGAAACTTACCACTTACTTTTCTGATTATTTTTCTAATAAAAAATATTTCTAATTTTTAATTTTCGAATTTATAAAGAAATTTTTTAAAAAATGTAAGTAATATTATAAGTAATTAATATTTATTTAATTAAAATATTTTTAATTTAAAAATATATAAGTGTTAAAACTTAAACGTAAAAACAGTTTGAACTTAGAACACCTCTTAAGGATCAAAAAAAATTCTAAGAACGGGATGTCAAGCTCGGTTAGTTTTTACAATTTTGAAATTTAATACTTATATATTTTTAAAATAAAAATATTTTTATAAAATAAATAATTAAATAAATATTATTTACTTAAAATATTACTTACAAAAATTTTGAAAATTTTAGTTTAAAAATTTGAAAAACACAAGAAGAAATTAATGAATTGAGGAAATGACCTGAATAAGCAAGAGGTGGGCGTCGTTTAATAAGCTTCTTCTCCTTGTCCTTGTCGCCATTTTTGTGGTACTTGTCAGTTATCTAGACATCACGGATCATTTTGAGCAAATCAAAAATGTTGTGACATTTACAGAGACCGGAATCAATGTAACAATAAGAAAGAAACATGTTTCACTTACTCTTGAAGAAGAAGAACAGTGTCGCCTTCCACTACAGAGACCGGAATCAACTTGCCATCCGCTATAACCTTGCCGGAGATCAGCTGTAATCATCCGGAAATGATCACATCTTTGAGGCCAAAACAGAAGACTCAAATCGTCTGTGATTCTGAAGCTGCATAGAGATTGGTATGAGGACAATCTCCACTTGTTCCTAGCGAATCTCAATTGAGAAGTAACCAATCTCATTTGCTGAAAAAAATGAAAGCTACCAGAAGAAGATTGAGGATTGAAGAAGAAGACTGAAGAAAGAAGAAAGGAGAAAGGAGAAGAAGTTTGAAGATTGAAGATTGAAGATTGAAGATTGAAGATTGAAGATTGAAGATTGAAGATTGAAGATTGAAGATTGAAGATTGAAGATTGAAGATTGAAGATTGAAGATTGAAGATTGAAGATTGAAGATTGAAGATTGAAGATTGAAGATTGAAGATTGAAGATTGAAGATTGAAGATTGAAGATTGAAGATTGAAGATTGAAGATTGAAGATTGAAGATTGAAGATTGAAGATTGAAGATTGAAGATTGAAGATTGAAGATTGAAGATTGAAGATTGAAGATTGAAGATTGAAGATTGAAGATTGAAGATTGAAGATTGAAGATTGAAGATTGAAGATTGAAGATTGAAGATTGAAGATTGAAGATTGAAGATTGAAGAGCTAGAAAGAGAGAGGAAGAGAGTAAAACTGTGAAAATGAAGGGAAAGAAAGATTGGCGCTTTATTTATTTGGTCTGAAAATATGGAGATGACCACAACGGTAATAAAAGATGTTACCGTTTTACAAAACGGTCGGATTGTTGTTTATCTCTCCTTGGGTCAATTCGTAGTCTAATCACTCAAGTTTGAATTATAAATTATAATTTAATATGTTGATGATAAGATCAATTATCAAATTTATTTACTATTGTCTGTGTTTCTTCTTATCGTTTGAATTTGCTCAAATTTTGAATTTTCTTGTGTGTGACTGAAACAGATTACTCATTGCAATGCGTTTGGTGGCTCTTGCTCTGTTCCTGACATGGAGGAGTATTCCCTATCAACGACCTTTAAACCCTTTTTTTTTTTTTTTTGAATTCTCAAGTAGTTTACCACACTGAAAAATCAAATCAGATTCTATTTACAGAGAAAAAGGACTTCCCAAAAAAAAAACAAGAAATGCTTTTCAGGGCTTTTTGCATTCACTTGCTGTGAATTCGGGTTCTTGATCCGTGGTAAGCTATAGAAGTTTTGTTTATGGTTGGATCAAATTGAATCAAGTGGATGTTCTTCGCCATTGTTTCTTGCTTTTCATCTGGCTTAACTTGAAAGGGCTCCAGCTTTTTCTGCGTTTTGAGGTTTCACAGAAGAGACCAGAAGCAAGAGCTTGTTGAAGCCATAGCTCAAACTCCTCTTCATCTTCATCCATCATTTCCACATCTAAATCCCAAGGGAACCTACTTGAGTTTGATCTCTGTGTTGTCTTCTCTAACCCAACCATGTTCACATGAAAGCTTGGTCTATGCGTGTTTGGTCTACACGCCATCCCCTGTTTAATCAACATCAAAATAATGTATTTCAATCATCTTCACATTCAGGTAAATCAGCAAAGGAACCAGTAAGAACACTCACCTGACAAATGGCCCATTCTGAGACATCAAAGATTTTGCTTTCCGCACAAACAAAAGCACGTGGTATTTCAATCTTTAAAGGGCAGGAAAAAATAAAGTGGTTGAGTTGAAGATACTGAGACAATACCAGATTCATTATTAAAAGCAACAAAGCGAGAAAGAAGCTTCTTCTTTTTTACCTTATGTGCTCTCTCGAAGGGTAATGTCCCTTTGAGTTCGACCCATCCATCTCCATCTTTCGCTTGATGGTATTGACCACAATCCTACATTTAACAAATTAGATGATTTGAAAGAGAAATAACAAAAAAGTGCAAGAAGAAGATGCTCTTAGAGTTCTTGAGTTGGTTGGATTTATCACCTGGCACCATCTTGCCTTTGCTTTAGTCCTATTGGTGCATACCCATATGTGTGAATTACCGCATTTTGTACAGTGTATCCGCCTCGACTCTTCTGATCGGTAATCAGGACCACTCTGCAGAATTAAAAACGAAAAAAAAAATGGAACACAAAACCACACAGCAAAAGATATCACAGAGAAGCAAAAAGACTGTAACTAAACCTGATGCGAAGAAGCATGAGATGTCTGACAAACACTCCTGGTCCTAGATTCTTCTTTTCGTAATTGTTCATCGTAATCTCTCTTCTTTACGAAATCAGAAAGAACCTAAAAAAGGAAGATACTAACCTTAACATGTCTATATATCAAAATACCAAGAACATCAATTGTTACAAATTCAAGATTATACGTCATTCAACTACCTCATAAGCACATTGAAGTTTCTTGAATGATTCACTTGCCAATGGACTCCCCATATTTTTATCAGGATGAACCAACATTGCCTAGAACATATAGCAACACTTCATTAAGCTTTAGAGAAATTGCATTAACCTGCTAAGCATTGTTAACGAGGACAAACCTTTTTTCTATACTCTTTCTTAAGCACCACCGCATCGATCTTTTTATGCCGAGGGAGCTCCAATGCATCATAATGATTCAAACTATTCAGTATTCTCTTCATTTCATCAGCTGAACTTGTTTCAATATTGACTATTTTAACACTAGAAATCTCCTTCACGCTATTAACAACAGTTGAAGGTGCAGTTGGTTTAGCAGAAGACTTATTCTCGTGAACCTTTTTCTCGGTTTCTTCTTCGACAGGAATGGAAGGATATTCAAATTCCCCTGAATAGTCTTCTTCTATGATTGTTTCTTTGGGTTTCTTTGGTTCCTCCTGCTGTGGTTTGTCACTTAGATTGTCACACCATTGAAGAAGACAGTTAAATATATCGTTGGACAAGAAAGCAAGATTCATCGAGAGGAAGACACCAAGCCATCCAAGTCTGACTTTGACACAGTACATTGCATATAAGGCTGCCATTAGAACCACCACACGGGCATGATTTGAGGAGAATAAATAGCCTGAATCAAACAAAACTAGATAAATTAACACCATGTAAAATAGTAAAGATCAAGTATAAAAATAGACTCATTGACTAATAACATAATGACCACCCAGCAAAGTAATCTAAAGTGGCTGCTTTGTAACAGTGAAAGAATCGAAACTTGCCTCCAACTATAAACAATGTTCCAGTGATCCAAAAATTTGCATACATCCATAAAATCAAAATTCCAAATAGTCCTACAATAAAGAGCCCAGGAGTGCAACCCAAGTTCAGAACAACAGCTGTGGCAGCTCCCTGCAATACCAAATTCGATCTTAGTATATAAAAAAAACTTGAATCCATATAAAGATAAGTTTAAATATCAGTTTGGTGAATGGAACACAGTCCTATTTAAAGATCTAAAATCCAGAAATAAAGATTCCAGGAAAGACATAATTACCATACTGAGGAGAACATAAACCAAGCAAGATAATGAAGTGACGCTAAGGAAGCAACTCCACATTATCAGAAGCAAAGCAGATGAACCCAATTTGGCGCTGCAATGGAAACCCCTAAAAATACAATCTTTCCAATAAACAATTGACAAACGAAGTAACCCTAATAGCTTCCAACATCCACTACACACCAATGGCCAATGACGCTCCACAAGCTCTCCTATCTTCTCCCCAAAGCATCGCATCGCAGAACAAGCATCCGAGCAAATATGTTTCTGAGATTGCATCCATTTCCAACCTTGCTTAACCAATCCAATATCCTCCATCTCGCTCAAATCCAATAACTTTAATCTCTATAGCTCAGGCTTCGAGTTAACTCACAAAGACAGAAATAGAGATTGACAGGCGTGAGAACAGAACCAAAGAGACTCATCTCTTAACGAAACAAGCTTCTCAGCCATGGTTTCGGTAGCTTGTTTCAACAGATTTGCCGCATAAACTTTAGAGAGAAGATATACAACAAAAACAGTAAGGCAAGAAGAAAATCCGGTCACGCTTATTCGTTCAATGCAAATCTCTTCACATGCAAGTTTCCCCAAAACAACAGATTAAAAAAAAAAAAAAGGCAAAGCAAAGCTCCGCAATACCTGAAACAACAAAAAAAAAGGAATCTTTCCTTTCTCCTTTACTAGCAAAACTAGTCTTTGCTTCATTCAAAGACATTCCCTAAATTACCCATCAAGGTCCCACTTTTAAAAACCGATCCTTTGATCGGATCCATGAAAATCTCACTCAGCAATAGTAATTTTCCGGCGAATTAATAGCTTCGTCGGAGCATCAACACCACCGACAAAGAGAGAGAGTGATGATGAGCCAAAGTAAGAAAATTAGCTTTAGTTAAAGTAGATTGGAGGGGGGCACTGTAAGATTAAAGCTCCAGAAACCCTAAAAGAGCTTGTGAAAAAAGCGAAAAAACAAAACTTGGAAAGTTTCAAAAAGTTCTTCGAGGAGAGAGAGACGACAAAGTTTCCCGTATATAGAGAGAACATATAATCAATCCACAGAGAAGAAGGCAACACTAATTAAGTCGCTAATTGTTAATCAGCTTTGGTTTTTCCTTTCTCGGCGAATTAATTAGCTTTGATTGTTTTTAATGAATTTACTTACTTACTTACTAGAGTAGTATTATCTTCTGGGTCCCACGTTACTTCCAAGAGTGTGTGAGATCTGCTGCGGCTGCTCGTACTATACAATTAAATCTAAAACCGAACTTGGTCCGAGTCCGGTTAAATTCTGTAATACCAGGTAATGGATTTAACCCAAGTTAATTATATCATATCGATTTAGTTTTGAACATGTTTTTTTTTTCTTTTCTAGAGTTGTTTTGAAAAGATTGTTTGTTTTCATTTGACATTATTTATGTAAGCACGTTCTATTATTTGTATCCATAGTGTGGTGCTTGTAGAGTTTTGGGATTATGTGAATGTAGATCAAAGATACGAAATTAATTTAAATATCAAATTATTCTTTTGTCCATATGTACTAAAACAAAATTTTAGTTGTACTTACAGTTTTATTTAAACAGAATTGATTATAGGTTAAGTGTATCTTTATTTGCATAAGAAGATTTCAATGTTTTATTTTAAGTTCAATTGACTTATAACAGCTTTTATAGCCCTTAGAAAAAAAAAACATTAGAAACAGTCTTTAGGGAAAAAAAAATGTTTTACTTAAGTGGTGGGTGATATTTAGATTGAATATACGAAATCGGTAGCTTGTAAGTTGTAACCTTTACTTACTCTCATATACAAATTAAATAGTTTTGTATATTTGTTTCTCATCACGACTTAGACGTGTAACTAACATATCGACTGATCAACCAATAGTTATTCATATAAAAGCATTATGATTTGTATTATATTTTACAAAGTAATACTCTAGTTGATAGTTTTTAATGACAGGAGTAGAAGAATGTGTAGAGAAAACATTGACCAAATCCTAGTGTAGCATCATATTTTATTTACGGATTTGTATATAATTAGTAGATATGACCTCGCGATGCAATGGTCAAGTTTGATGTTTCCAGTTATGGAGAAGGCATTATACATTTATTAATCATCAAAGAAACAGTATCATCATCTAAACATCTACTTGTGTTTTATCAAAAAAAAAAAGTATATCTACTTATGTTGTTTGTCAACACCAGCAAGCGACCAGAAACGCGGTTTTCAAACGCTGATCGATCAGTGTACAAATCTGCGTTTCATTTCACCACGTGTCGTAGACAAGATCCAACGTGGAGGACCTTGCTAGTGTACGACAAACTAATGGGGTTATTTTAAGTAAAACTAAAAATATACAGGGATCGAAAATAAAAACAATAAAACAAATTACTGAAAATCCAACGTGGCATGAAGAAGTGAAGCAAAACTAAATCCGACGGATCCGATTAACCAGTTGAAGATAACGTTAGTAAGTAAGATATCCCGACGAAAGCCACACAACATACGCCACGTGTCAAAACCACAATCACTTATCGTATCACCTCTATCTCATATTTGAAGGCACACACACACTTTGATCTTGTGGGTGAGAGATCGAGAGAGAGTAGAAGAAGAAAAACAGATTAATCCTGTAGTAAATGGCTTCTTCAGTGATGCTTTCATCGGTTACACTGAAACCAGCGGGTTTCACGGTGGAGAAGACGTCGGCGAGAGGATTACCGTCGCTCACAAGATCTCGTTCCTCCTTCAAAATCGTCGCCAGTGGTGGCAAGAAGATCAAGACCGACAAGCCCTTTGGTTCGTATATTATATTATTATATACACAGACTTCACTATATATATATATTACACGTTACCGTTCGAGATAGCTTATTTTCTATGTATTTGTGTAGGAATTAACGGTAGCATGGACTTGAGGGACGGCGTCGACGCCTCCGGCAGAAAGGGCAAGGTTAATAGTAATAACAACTTTAAATCAGGGATACGATTGTCTTTTTAATCATTCCATGAATCCACTAAACGATGTCGTTTGAACGCAGGGATACGGTGTTTACAAGTACGTTGACAAGTACGGAGCTAACGTCGATGGATACAGGTGAATAAATTAATAATCTTCATTAACCTTTTTTTTAGATATGAATATAGAAATGATGATTTTTAATGTTTTGAGTTTGCAGTCCTATCTACAACGAGAACGACTGGTCAGCGTCAGGTGACGTGTACAAGGGAGGAGTTACCGGATTGGCAATTTGGGCGGTGACACTCGCCGGAATTCTTGCCGGAGGAGCTCTTCTTGTGTATAACACCAGTGCTTTGGCTCAGTAAATCTTAAGTTGTCAGCGTATGTGTACTCATGTTTCTATAAATGTTTATGTTATTGTTCTCTTCTCTCTAATGTTGTAAAACTCAGAAATACTTTGAATTTATATAAGACTTCGAGTGTTTGTATATATATTCATCTTCTGTGCTTCTTCGGTTTCCGACAATTTCTTATGATCTTGGATTCAACATGACATATAAATATATATATATATATATATATATATAGGTTGAACCATTTCGGGGTTTATAAATGATGATAGTTGAAACAAGAGATGAACACGATGAGAAAATAAAGTGTTGTTGATCCATAGATCCTAATAAGTCTCACGCTAAGTTTTATATCATTGGAAATCATCAAGTGAGTCTTCTTCTTCTTCTTGGCGTTGTGAAGCTGAGGAAGAGCTGCTGCTGCTAAACAAAGGAGTTGATCGATGAACTTCTCCATCTAACATCAACAATCTCACTTTCTGCATTACCACAAGTAAATGCTAAGGAGGATGATACGATGCAAAAAGTTTGCATTCACATTTGGTAAAATGATGGATTTTTGCAATCGTTAGAGATGGGTTAAGATTAAGAATAGAGGAAGCAAACCTTCTCAATTTCGTCTTGAAGAGAAGGGTTTTCCCGCAAGTGTTGTAGTGCTTTCTCTCTTCCTTGACCGAGCCTGAAACAATGACCCGAAACATAAAAGCATATCTCATACTCTGTATCCACTTCTATAAGAAAACCAGAAGTCTTAAGGGTTTATGAGTTTTCAATGTAAAGTTCACACCTTTGGTCTTCGTAGCTGTACCAAGAACCCTTCTTGACTACAACCTCCATAATTTCAGCACAATCGAGAACGCATCCCTACAAATTTTGGTTTATGTTAAAAGAAAAACAAGGAGAAACGTTTATGCTTTACCAGAGACTGATCAGCCACAGATGCGTACCAGTTTACTGACTCCTTCCCCGAACATAATCTCGAACTCAGCTTGCTTATAAGGTCTTGAAACCTGCACAAAGAAAGGATAGGCATATTCAATTCTGCTTCAGTATTAAGGTCAATCAACATGAAGGACATGTTTTGCCTTGATATACTAACCTTGCTCTTCTGCACTCTCACACGAGCCCGGAGACCAATATCTTCATCCCCTTTGCTCTTTAAATATGAAATTGAGAATTAGAAATGAGTTCAGTTTCAACAGAACCAGACCACACATAAATAAACTAGAAAACTAATAGAAGTGTTATCCTTACAGATTTGATCTTCCCAGCAGAACGAATTTCTAGCCGGACTGAAGCAAAGAACTTCAACGCAATTCCTCCACTGGTCACCTCTGGATTTCCATAGTATACACCAATCTTAATAGCATAAGAGAACAGTTATGTTAGTTCAAGAACACAACATGCTTATATACGAAATTAAAACTCATCAAAATGGAACACATCAAAGATGAATGTACAGTCATAGTTTTTACCTTGTATCTAATTTGGTTTAGGAAAATAAGTGTACAACCAGCTTTAGATGCGTTTCCTGACATTTTACGAAGAGCTTGACTCATAAGACGAGCTTGCAAGCCCATTTGCTGCATTCCAATTTCACCCTAAGCACGAAACAGGAGAGGAATCAGATTCAACTCAGGGAATTTCATACAATCGAGAAAGTAGTAGATGCGAGAAAGATATGATATCTTACTTCAATCTCAGCTCGTGGAGTAAGTGCCGAAACAGAATCAACACATATAAGGTCAACAGCACCTGAGCGACACATACGGTCTGCAGCTGTATGAGTAAATAATAAGAACATATTAGTTTCACATGCACATACTTTACATGACAAATATTATCATAATACGAGAGTTTTTAGAATGTTGGATTACTTTCTAAAGCCATCTCGCCATTATCTGGCTGGCACACTATCAAATTTTCCACATCAACACCTAATGCTTTAGAGTATGCTGGATCAAAGGCATGCTCTGCATCAACAAGCATTGCATTGCCTCCAAGCTTCTGCACAGACAGCAAACTATATTTTAGCAACATACCGAGATGATATAAAGATCAAATCATCTGATCAAAGTAGTTCACAAGAAAGTTAACCTGCACTTCAGCGATTGCATGGAGTGCTAGTGTGGTCTTGCCACTACTCTCTGGTCCATATATCTTCAAGTATCATAGTTCAAACCAATGATCAGTGTCACACTTAGCATTCTTTCAATGATGAAAATTCTGCAATATTTTTAGCTAGTTCATACCTCGACTACCCGACCCTTTGGCAGGCCTCCACCTAAGGCAAGATCAAGAGTCAAAATACCACTCGAAAAAGTCTCCCTACGATTCAGATCAACATTACATGATCAGAATATTATCACATGGTGGAATCAAGAAGTGTAGTGCCATGCTATTGGAGTCGTTCCATCGCAACGTAACACTCTTGAGGAGAGGAAAGTTATACAATAAGTATAAAGAAATCCTATCTAAAGAGATTCTCACACTAGTGCTCCACCAGCACTCCCTAATCTTGTTACACTTCCTTTACCAAATGAACTGTTAATGTCATTCATAGCTGCCTCTAAAGCCTTTTGCTGTAAACAAGCCAAGAAAAACAGAAGTTAGTAAGACACATAACTCAAACAAGAGAGGACCCAGAACAAAAATTATGTATAAGCTGCCCAAAGAAAGAGCTTTAAAATAGCTCAATGAGATAAATGAAGCTCCTTTCTATGAAAGGCAAAGAATTCAGACAAGAGAAGCCTAGAACATTGCAAGAGAGCATAAAAAATAATGTAACTGCTGCCCAAAACGAGCGCAAGAAATAGCTCAATGAGAGATGAAACTTATCAAAATTCTTTCCTTGATACAAAGACTAATATAGTGCTCCATCTGCTACTGATCAAACAAGACAAGCCATTCTCGAAATGAAGACACAAGTATGAACAGACGAATAAGGATATAACTATCTGTGAATTGCCCGTAGCTAAAGCTCAGAAATTTGAGACACAATTTCGAAGCCAATGTAGTAAATTTGTGAATATGCTTCCAATTTGTTCATAATTACAGCTCAAAATAAATCCAAGTCTAACAAAAGCCAATCCCATGAATGGAGATCCAAATATGCTAAAGTTCAGCTCTGAGAAGAAGACACAGGTTCACAGTGAATCAAAAAAAACGAGGGACAAAGAAGAAATTACACGATCGAGGAAGCGAGAATCAGCATCGGGAGAAAAGGCGCCGTTGATTTTGTCATCGAATTCAGAACTGACGTTGTGGGAGAGTTTTTTGGCGGCGTTGACGGTGACGGTGACTGGAGAATAGAGGCGGCGACAGTAGGAAGAAGAAAGCCGAAGCGACGGAGAAAAGGAACATGGCGTGAAAGGGTAGAGAGGAGAAAGAGAAGTGAAGCAAGGGTTTAGCTTCAGAGACAACACTACACATGAATCCATTTTCTTTCTGGGTTTAAGCTGAGACTCGAAAAGACCAATAAGAACCTCCTCATTTATTTTCCAAATTTAATAAATATATTTAACATTTATTTTGTTCGTTATTATAATTAATCAGAAATTCTAAATATTCCATTTATACTCAAAAAAACGAGTTAGATTTCAGAGAAGATGAGATTAAAAAGAAGAAATGAGTTTAGATTATCTTCTTAAACTTCTTGGGAATAGAAAAGGTCTTGTTCTTGGTGAAGCAAGGACAAAGCTCTTTGACTTTTTTTAATCATCTCCTGCACTTTCTTGAATCATTTTCCATGACTATGCAACTCAAAATGGCAAGCATGTTGTTGTCACTACTCCCATCTTTATTCACTCTGTACAACACATGCCAATGATGTTGTTCAAACCATATTACAACAGAAGTTTTATATCAAAAAAACTCGTAAGAGAAATCATATTGAAGGCCTATGAGATTTTGATGATAATTAATAAATTCACAATCCTGTAGTTTCATATAACTTTGTTGAGATCTTTTCTTACTTTAATTAGAGCAAGATATAACAGCAATGAGTCATCATTTTGGTTATGAGGCTCGATGATAAAGTAAATCAATAGGGAATTCAAAATGGCTACACCAAAAGAGGAATCATTGAACTGGAACTCAGAAAGTGATGAGACAAACTTTGTACCCTTCATGTTATTCCCTTTAAATCCATGTGGTAGCAACAAAAAACATATGTCGATGGGAGTCATGTGCAATGGATTCTATCTGCAAAACAAAAGGACACTGATTAGACTTAGATTTAGTTTACAGTCCATCCTGAAATAGACAAATCCCAGATAAAGAGAGACAAAACCCATACACTTCACCGCTCAATATTTCAAACATGTAAAGAAGAGAGTAAACACAGAACAATCCCTCACTCGAATAACATTGAAAAAGCCTCTGTCCACCGAGTTTTCAGCTGGGCAAAACCAAACCCGACTAGTCCAGAAACAGTGCCAAGTGGAAATCGGAAACCTACTTACTTACTTGTCTATGGAACAGAGAGATTTCTCAGTGAATGAAAAGGTCAATTTTCCGTGGCATCTTTATCCATTTCCTCATTAACACCTTCCAATGCAGCTGTCAAATGATTTCTAACAGATTCGTATTTTCGTTAAAAATTCCTATTTTGGCCGCTCTTATTTATTTATAATAATTAAACCAACCCCTTATATCATGTGACCCATTTCTTAATGATTTTCATGCTTTTCCAACTTCCTACCTTTTTTTTTTATCATTAAAAAGTTTTGTTTACCAAATTTATAAGATAAACTTTTTGGAATATTCCCAAGATAAATAATACTAGTACTTTCCATAAAAAAAAAAGACTAATTTAAAAAAGTATTAATAGGCTCTAATCTGTGTATTAGCCGTTAGGAATCATGCATGATCCGAGAGGAGGCTCCTCCGCCATTGGCTCCAACAGAACAATCCGAAATACCGAGAATACCCCGTGAGTGCGGTGAGATGCACGCGCCACCTGGCTCGTTTTATAAAAACTGTTGGCACCCCCGTGGCCCCTACCCTTCCAAAACAAACTGGCAACGCTCCAAGCAAAACCTCAATTGTCACTCTCTCTTCCTCTCTCTCTCTGCTTTGGATCTGGCCGTTCATTCTCCGGCACGGCGGTAGTTTTTTTTTTTGCATGAACGCCGGTGATGGCTTCTGCTTGCGTCAACAATGTTAGTGTTTCTCAGGAATTTCCTGCTTACGGATGTTTCAACCCACGAGCTTCTTTCAGCCGTGATGACGCTCGGAGTTCTGGATCCGCCGCATCGGAGATGCTGAAACAGATACCAAAGGTTGCGGCGGAGGAAGTAGCCGAAGCTAGTGACTTCGAGTTTAGGTTGGAGGAGGATCCAGTTAAAATGCTCCCAGCCGACGAGCTTTTCTCCGACGGGAAACTCGTGACGAAGCAACAACAGACGACGGCGGAGACAGTGGAAATCGCCGGGAAATGCAGGAGGATGGAAGTAGCGGAGATGGAGATCTCCGGGGCCGATATTTGCTCGTTTTCTCCCAAGGCCCCACGGTGTTCAAGTAGGTGGAAAGAGTTGTTAGGTCTCAAACGATTCTCTCAAAACAGCAAAGCCTCGACGACGACAACGACGTCGTTTAACTCAAATCCAAGATCGTCTACTTCGTCGTTGAAACAATTCTTACATCGGAGCTCTAGATCGTCTTCATCATCCTCTTCGGATGCTTCGTTACTTCCTCTCCTCAAAGATTCCGATTGCGAATCTCTATCCATATCCTCTTCTCGTATGTCTCTATCTTCTTCCTCCTCCGGCCATGACCACGAAGATATCCCGAGACTATCTCTCGATGCAGAGAGACACATCCTTAATCTCAACCACAACCTCACCGCGAATCCTTTTGCTCCCGCTCGAAGCCAAAACCCAAATCCACCAAGAATGAGGTTATTTAAGGCTCGTGACAGCAACCATTCAACAACAGGAACCGGAGGAAGAGTAGGACGTAGTCCAATGCGGCGTTCAGGAGGAAGAGGAGAAACATCTCAAACAGGAATAATGAACAGAGGAGTTTCTGTAGACAGTCCAAGACTAAACTCATCAGGTAAAATAGTGTTTCAGAGCCTTGAACGTAGCTCAAGTAGTCCAAGTAGCTTCAATGGTGGAACAAGTGGGTATAGACATAGAGGAATGGAGAGATCGTATAGCTCAAACGTGAGAGTAACTCCAGTTCTAAACGTTCCCGTTTGTTCAATCAGAGGTGGTTCAGTTGTATTCGGCCAGTTTTTTTCTTCTTCGTCATCATCTTCAGCTTCTTCGCAACACAATAGAACAGGGAACGGATCCAATAACAGAGCTAGTAGTATCAATAGAGGTCGTAACTCCACGGATCGAATCTAACCGACAATGAGAGATTTAGCCGGTAACAACACAATCTTCTTAATTCAACTGTAGCTAGCTAGTAGTAATCGATTAATCATCCTGTTTTTTTTTTTTTGGGTTTGTTGTTGTTACAAACAAATCTTATTTTTAAACAGAGCTTTTTTTTAAAGATTTTAGAATTTCAGGGGTGTGTGTAAATAAAGAATCTGTCATTGCGTTATGTTTAATTCTAGGGTTCATTGACATATCCTGTGAAAGACGACGGACACACACAACAATGGAATTAGAACTGAGAATAGAATAGACCTATGTACTGTGTTTTTTGGGTTGAGAGAGAGAGTGAGGTTGACGCGTTTAATGGAAGCGCGTGGGTCATAGTATAGGAAACAGATTCTTTTCTCTCTCATATGCTCTGTGTGTATTTGCGCTCTCCCCACGTTGAAGCTTATCTAAGCTGTCTCTTTCATGTGATATTTTATTTTTGCTATTCTATAGTTTTATTTTGTCTAAGCTAGTTTTGTGTGTTTAAAGACAAACTTTTGCGGAGTTCCCGAAATGGTTTTAGGTTTGTTTGTTACTATTGCTTTACCCACTAACTGACCAATTAGGTTTCTGGTCAGAGGCTCGGTCCTTTATATACTTTCAATATGACCATCATTAAATTATTAACACCCTCACAAGCAAGTAGCAACGTTCAAGAAAACGTTAAGCGCTAAATGAACGATAACTCTCTGCATAACGCCTAAACCGCTTAATCGGAGTTTAGATAATTTTAGATAGTTTAGACAGTTTTAAAATAAAATTATATATATATATATAAACACTATATATTAACAAAATATAATATAATATAATATAATTATATAGTAGATTAACTTATATTTTTACAGTAAATAAAAATTTAAGTTTGAATTTAAAATTTATTATTTTTCTTCTCAAAATGATGAGTCAAAATTATTTTTATTTTAGAAAAAAAGAATCATATCTTTATTTTAGAATTTCTAAAGATATATAACAAAATATTCTAAATTTTTATATACAAATTTTTTTTGTCATTTTAAGTTTTATTTATTAAAATAATCTTTTTTTTTAAAAACAAAAAAAAACATATATATATTTAATTATTTATTAAATCTGCTTAACCCATCTAATAATCGTCTAATCCACTTAATAACTATATAATCCACCAGATTTAACTATGATGGTGGTTTTTTTGAACACTGCTCACAAGTCACACCCATACAAATGAAAACATGGTTGTTATGGAAAAAGCAGATAGTGGTTACTAACGAAAGAAATTAGTGGCCCATAATAGTCTATAGATGATGAGTCTCGTTATGAAAAGCTTGGTAGTGTATATAGAGAGAGGAGACCCTACTAATAAAAGCCTACGAGATCCAATTATATAGGCTTCAAACCACGTGACCAGCACAGAAGACACGTGATTCTAGTTTAACACTAATGTTAAAATATGGGTATCTCCTATCGATTTTGTCGTACACCCACGTGACAAAATTTTGTAAAGCCTTTTACCAACAAAATCGAAAAAAATAATAAAAATAAACGACCCGACATAGCCACTTTAAAATTCTGTTTAACATGATTGATTGAAGGACCCTGGTTCACCTAATTTCAACTTGTAACGATACATTAAACTATAGGTTTTGAAAACCAAAAAAAAAAAAAAAAACTAATAGCTAGCTTTTAGAAAATAAGATAAAAGTGGACATTCCAATCTCCGAACAAATAAAAGCCCACCAAAAGCCCAACAATAAACAAACAAGATACACACTCATGATCTTTGGCATTGCTCCCAAAACCGAAGCCGTGAAAGAGAGAGAGAGAGACAAAAGAGTAACAGAAGTGAGAGGTGTTTGGTCATCATGTAGCTTCGGATGATGTTTTCTCTGTGTTACGATAATTAGAAAACAGAGTGATGAGACATATATACTGCACTATAGTCTATAGATGATGATGAGTTTTAGTTGACAAATTCCCAGTAAAGCAAGAAACATAGTTACCTAGTGTGATGTTGGCAGAGAGGATGTGATCGATGTTATCAATACGTCGTTGTATAGATTTAAGCACCAAATTCAGCGATGAAACTCTTTGTTTGACACTGGAGATTCTCGATGCGTGTTGCACTATGAACGGCAATGGAGCGTTTTCCAGTAATTGATCAAGCTCTGTTTTCATCACATTCTATTAACAACTATCTAATCTGAGAATTTTGAAGAATCAATCTGGATTTCTAATTTTTACAAAATCATGGCTAAGAAACTCAATCGGATTGATTCTAATTTCTGGAAAATTAAGAAACCCGGAGACGGAGGATATGTGATCAGAAGCTTGCGAATTGATTTAAGTTGAAAACGAAATTTCTTAGATGAAATCGGGAAGAAGATGAATTTTACCTTGGACTAGTCGATCGAGGGAGCCGGAGAGTTGATCTTGGCTATTGAGCGTATCTAGAGCTTTAGAGTCGAAATCCTTTATGACGGATTCCAGCATCGTTGATAAGCCTCGAGCCATAGCTTCTCCACCGCCGCCGCTTTGACTATCTTCTGCGGTGGATTGACATGAGTTAGTAGTCGCATCAGCTGAATCGCGGCGGTCAGATTCTGATACCTGCTCCATTTTTCCGGCGAGATTATAAATTGGTTGGTTTTTAAGGTCTGTCTGTCTGCAAGGGGAAAATGAGTCTAGTCTTAGAGAATGACGGAATTATCCTTAAGAAGTTCATTTATTTACGATAAAGATTTAGGGTTTTCTCTTCAAGTGTGTCTGTGTATATATTGTTTAACGACGCCTTCGTTGTTCTGATTCGATCCACAGCGAAAAGATGAGAGCCAAGGTAACAGTTTTTATCTAATTTTTCGTTACTCGTCGGTACTATTCTTAGATTGATCTGCTAGGATTTATCTTTTTGTGTTGATCTAGTAGAATCACTCCAATGAGATCGGAACCTTGGCTAGTGTAGCAAAAATACAAGAAGATCACTCTTTTTTTTTTTTTTTTTTTTTTTTTTGTAGCATGTTGATTTCTACTTATATAGGAAGATAAATGTTGGGATTTTGCTTAAAGTTCGGTTTTTGTTGAATTTGCTATTTGATTGAGCCCTGTTTTCTGGAAAAATTGTATGAAATGAGATTGTAGCAATTGAGTTTTGAACCTCACAATCTTGAACTCTACTAATATGTAAAATTTATGATTGATCATACATACACCATTTGTAGCCTATTGTAGAAGCCAGTTCTGATTCCTAAATAATATTGAGCATAATTTGGGTTTCTGGTACTTGTTTTGCAGTGGAAGAAGAAGCGCATGAGAAGGCTTAAGAGGAAGAGACGAAAGATGAGACAGCGATCTAAGTAATTGCCTGTTTATGACTCTCTTCTTTCTCTTCTCTATCTTTCAACAATTCAGACTTTTGTTTAAGATTTTCTTTAATCAATGAAAGTTTCAGACTTTTTCCTGCTTCATCAACATCCTAATCCTTTTTATATTCTTCCACTGTTAAGATTATTTCTCTCCATTTTGTTTCAGATCGATACTTAGGCACAAACTGTTACTTGGTTCTTATTGATATCTGATCTGTTTTTCTAAAACTGAAACTTACATGACTAATCATCCATCATCCCCATAAAAATGATACAAACAGAACAAAAATAATGTATATTAAAAAAAAAAGTCTCATCATGTTCTTCTTCTTCTTCTCCTACCCATCAATCTAAATTGAATTGCATCACAATCCTATCTACTGCATTCTGTCCCACTACCTTACGTGATCTCAGCTCCTCAAGAACTTCTTTAGCCAGCTCCAATTCATCCTCATGAGCTATCCCTTCTACGATTATCGCATATGTTGTCTCATTCGGCATTCTCTTCTTCTCAACCATCATCTCAAACACTTCCAATGCCAAATCTGTCCTCCTTGTCTTGCAAAGTCCTAGAATCATTGCGTTAAAGTTATCCACAGTAGGTTTATAATACTCACTCTCCTCCATTATCGACAAAACCTCCATAGCTCCTTCAAACATCCCTTCTAGACACAGCCCTCTTATCAAAGAGGAGTAGGTGTGTGAATCAGGATCAAACCCACACCTAGTCATCTCGTACAGGAGCTGAAATGCTGCAAAGGTGTTACCTTTCCTGCACAAACTCGTGATTACGCTCTTGTAAAAGTCGTGCGTGCAACATTTCTGCTTGTTGCTTAAGCTCTGTATTATGTAGAACGCTTCTTGCACCTTGTTGGCATGCTCGCATAAAGCACCTATCGCATTGTACGTTCCTTCGTTGGGTTTACAACGCCGGTATATCATCTCGTCTAGACATTTCACCACAAGATCAACTTTCCCTTCCTTGCAGAGACGAGCAATCACCGGGTTATAGCTCGTAGCAGTGAGTCTAAACTGTTGATGTCCTTTGCTCATCTCTTTTAAAACCTCCATTGCCTGCTCTGTTCTTCCATGAAAAGCTAGCGAATTGATCAATATGTTATAGGTAACCACTGAAGGAGCTCGATCTCCACCATCCATCTCAGCCAACAGCGAATTCGCTTCCTCCCACCTCCCATCACAGCATAAACACCTCAACAAAATATTATAACTCACAACATTAGCCTTAAACCCTTTTGCAGGTAACTCCCTAAACAGTTTCATCGCATCATCTGTTCTTCCTTCTTTACAGAAACCAGTCAATAACACATTATAGCTAACCAAATTAGGTTCACCGCCTTTGGCAATGATCTCATCTAAGAGCTTCACAGCTTCGTCAGCTCCTCGTTCTTTATAAGCAGCCTCAAGCAAGAAGGAATAAGTGAAAGCATTTGGAGCTAAACCTTTCTGCATCAACCTTTCAACAAACTGCAAGCTTTGGTTTAAGGTTCCAAGCATACAAAGACCTCGAACTAACGCATTGTAAGTAACAGTATTCGAAGGATAACCATGATCTTCCATTTTCTCAACAAGCTGCATTGCGTAACCAACGTTACCTCTCTTACAAAGCTGATTAACGAGATAAGTGTAAGCAGACGCGTCGGGTATAATCCCGGAGCTAACCATAAGCTCAATGACACGAATCGCTTTCTTCAATCTATTAGCTTTGCAGAGATCGTACAAGAGCTGAGTAGAATGAGCTACATTGGGTTTATGCCCTTCCGTGACTAAACATTCGAGATGAGAGAAAGTATCGTTCAAGCTTGGCTCGTCGCTTCTCGGGTCATCAGAAAACGACCCGGACCCGGCAGAATAACCCAAATCGGGTTTCCAACTAGATCCGGTAATGGTAAAGGCGGAGTCTTTGGGGGATAACGTAATCTGGGTCGAAGCTAAAACCCTAGCTACACCTTTATTGACGGAGGAGAAATGGAGGAAACCGGTGGGGATGTGGGAAACAAACGCTAGGGCTTTTCTCGGCGATTCCGGTGAAGGATTCGCCACCATGGATAAGACTGAGTTCAATAGAGACGACGACATGGCCTCAATTCGGACAGCAATTAGTTAACGGAAAGAGATGAAATGAGTGTTTTGTGTTTTACCCACAAAAGAAAAGGATCATTATGTACTTTCCACTCTAATTTTTTTTTTTTTTTTTTTTTTTTTTTTGTCAAACCCCATAGCCTAGATTATCTATTCGTGACTTTCCTCTAAGGAGAGCCAAGATGGGATCGATATACCTATATGGGAGAAACAAAATCCATGAGCTCTTGTACATTTCGCAAGTTGATCTGCTCGGATATTTTCACTCCTCGGAATGTATCTAATTTGAAAACGTGGAAACATGGCCTTATATACTAAGAAATCTCGTAACTCTTATGCAAACGCTGGCCAATCTTCCGGATTTGCTACCATAGCAATCAAGTCCGCACAGTCAGTCGCAAAGAGGACTTCCGTCATTGAGAGCGAGGGTAGAGATTGCATGGCCCAAATGAGTGCCTCAAGTTTCGTATGTAGGGGTGAGAGACACTTCCGTGTCCCTTTTAATCCTAGCTTCAAGGTCTCGTTGCCGAGAGTAACTATCCATCCTTGGCCACTCCTGGAGTCCGACATGTGCCACGATCCATCCGTAAAACAGATACGGATGTCATGGGGTAGACGTTCCCCTCCGGCCCTGGAGACTGGTCCCTCCGTGGGGTCAGTCTTCGTATTTGCTTTCCTCCATGCGTCTGCTTCTTGGGTGGCAAGCTCTAGGGTATCCTGAGGGGATACCCATATATTCTCAAAAATTTTACGGTTCCTCGCCTTCCAAATATACCACAATATCCATGGAAAACAAAACAAACTCTCCTCATCCGCCCCAAATTCTTTCCCTCGCTCATATAGATAATATATATTACTGAACAGCGATGGTGAGGGAAAAATGTTTGGGTGTGAGGGAACATCCGATAATGCCCATACTTGTCTTGCCGGGGGGCATTCGAAAAGTAGATGGTTTATTGTTTCTTCATTGGCGCCACATCGAAGACACTCTTTCTCTCGACTCAAATGTCGGGAGTAGAGGCGTAGACATGAGGCTAGACAGCCTGATAGACATTGCCACACAAAGTGTTTGAGTTTCCGTGTGGTTTTGATTTTTCATGCGTGTGCCTTTAGTGTTGTAACACTAGGTCCCTGAACAGGGAGTTCGCACTCAGGACTAGAGAGGTTTCCACTCTAATCTTAAATCAAAATTTGCTCGAATAAATTCTTCTGTTCTTTAAGATCCGAAAGGTTTCCTATTTTCCTCCGCCTCTGTTATCCCACGCGACCAAACTGACGCGTGTATACCACGCTGACGAATGCAAGAAGATGAACATGAAGGAAAAGAATTGAATTCATTACCAAAACATACCTCCAAGTGTTTATTGGTAATCATAGAATTAACAAAAATAAGAACAGAAAGGAAAAGAAATCAAGATTTCAGTTTCAATACAATAATCGAAACCAGAGTGAGATCAAACTAAACACAAGACAGAAACATATAAAACGCTTGAAAACTAATCATCGGCTATAAAAGTTATGCAAATCTAAACACTTTTTTCTATACAGAGAGACCAAACTTCTTCTCCGTTGCTTTTTCCCTATAAGACAAAAAACAGTCTTGTCCATTTGTAGGAAGAATCCTCTCTCTGATGCAAAACAAAGTTTGAATTTGAAGCTCTCTACCTTTTCTACTCACGGTTTCTTCTACATATGATATTACGGGTTTGCTTGTATAAAGACCTCGCGATAAGGTCTCTTGATTATATCCTGCTTCAATCTTGATACTATCAACTTAAGAATGGCTCGGTTTTCTGGCTTCCGAGCATTTCAAAAACTCCATTAGTATTCTCTTTTGCTGCTCATCAATGTGTGGGAAACTCGAACGTAGAAGTTCAATTGGCATTTCGCGGACAATGGCTTGAGCAGCTGCATCAGATATCTCAGTTGCCAAATGTGGTGGCGATTGTGAATTCAAACTCTGCATGATGCTATCGTATTTGCTGATGCAGTACTTCATCAAAAGATTAAAGAACTCGTTAAAGGAAGCGCGCCATAGAGACATGCCTGCGTTGTTGAAGTTATTAGCACGGAGAAGCTCGGAAGCTCTGTCGAGTGCTGATTTCAGTACCGTGGAAGCTCCATCTCCAACAGGACTTCCTAAAGGACGGAGCGGTGGTTGCTCAGAAGAACAAGATACCGCTGCTAGACACGCACTTACCGGTCCTAACTCCATGTTGTGAATGCACAAGTTTACAACTGTCGCAAGCTTGTTTGTGGTTTTGGTGACATCAGGGTCGGATGAAATCACCCCGAACAATGACCTTAAATGACGGAAAATAGCCATGCAAACTATCCGCATCAGGTCACTGCCAGGGAAAATCAGCTGAAGATACCTGATAAGTAACTTGCGACCCTTTGGAAGAGAGATAATCCTTAGAAAGAGAAAATCATCATTAGACCGGCTATGCCCATTCTTGGCGAGGGGATCAACGAGCTGAAGCGAAACCGCAAGGCTCTCCAACAAAGTTTGCCGTCTTTGTTTCAACTGGTTTCCTCCGTCCTGAAGTTGGTTAAACTCTAAGAAACGATCTATATCATCAACTTCAAGGAGGAGACAAAGACCATCCTCAATGTACACTCTAGCTGCAAGCATCGGTTCTTGATCAAGGGGCTTATCGGTATCTCTATTCTCCACATTGCCAGATTTAATTGAATTTGGAGGGTCCACTTCAAGAAGGGGACGAGGCCTGCGGATCGAAGAGAAAGGAACCCTACCAAGAGCATCAACCTGAAGAAACGCATGGGGCTCATTGTTTGTCCGTGCACGCGGATGGAGGTCCCTCAAATTATTTGGGCAGAAATGATGTTTCAGTTTTGCACCTGCAGATTTCTTAGCAAGACAGGCTTGGTGGTAGTAATCATCAAGGTAAGGATCATTGCTGTGTGTAGCAACAAGCTGCATTCTCAGTATATTCTCTATCTCATCAGCTGACATATATTTAGACCGGATTGAAGGCCACCCACTATATCTTCTCTGAACGCCAGAATCAAAGCCCTGTTGGTGAAATCGCACATTCTGTCTGTTCCCATGACCCGATCCTGGTCTTGCTTCTCTCAGATCACCAAACCCAAGCATTCCATCATAATTTCCAGAAGATGAAGATCGAGAAAGATGGGAACTAAACAACTGAGGCTGCATTCCTTGCATATGCCCGAGAGGAGGCTGCATTGGATGTGGTAACCGATTCTGAGAGCCCTGCATTTGTGGAGGCATCAAACCGTTTTGATTAGGAGGCTGTTGTAGCCTCCCATTATTCATGATCCCAGAACTATCCCCAGGATGCATATTTGGACGATTCATCCATTGAGCTAGAGGGCGATTATTCAGAGGAAGAGCAGGACGAAATTGAGGCATGTGTCCAGTATGCTGTGGAGATCCATGATGCATGCCAGTTGGCTGAGGCTGCAAACTTGGAAACGGAGAAAAGTTTGGTGATCCCATCTGAGGCCCACCAGAATGATATGGTATATTTGACTGTCCTAAACGCTGATCTGGTGAAATGCTGCCTGGAGGAGGGTATGAAACAAAAGATGGCTTGGGGACAAGAATCGGTTCACTGGAAAACTGTTGTTGATTATGGTCTTGGTGCAGCTGACGTTGAGGTTCCGGAAACAATGTTGCTCTGTTAGGTATTCTTTGCTCAACAAAGTCCAGAGACGAAAAAGGCTGTACTGACCACGCCTTGTCATCTTTGATGGCATCAGAGTCCAGTATTGGCCAGCCATTCCAATTTGGCAATTCCTCCCCATGCGTCCACTCAGGAGCTAAAGAATCTGAGAAAAACCATTGAAATGTTAAACCATCTAAAGCCTTGCTTGCAAGATAGATGGTGGAGAACCATGAAAATGCTTTAAGAAAGGGAACACATGAATAAGGAGAACAGAATTAAAAACAGCTCACTCTATATCATAAACTAAAAGTAAAATTACAGACAGATTTGACATATTATAACTGTAATCTCCAAAATTAGTCCATGGGGGAACTAAGTAAAGCTATGATACAAAAGTTATACACACAGTACACGGACTATTAAATCAATGTGAACAATTATAGATTGATCAAGTATCTTTTCTCACAAGACAACATCAGTCCAGATAAGAACTTACTCTGTGTTGATCGCCTATCAGTGATTGGCCCCGAATTTCTATATACATCAGGATCCCTATTTAACTGTACAGCATAGATAAAAATGCTCAGGTCACAAGCTTATTCGAAGAAATCCTACCATATTGACAATAAAATGAAACAGAAAATTGATGTACAAGATGTATGTGTGTTGTTAAAGCTAACTAACCTTTGAAAAAGTACTAGCAAGATCATCAACGTAAGACAGAGGTCTAGAATCTTCAACCTGCAAACATTGAGGAGGAATCGTAAGTCACTCCAGAGCATGGACCGAGAATATAAACTGAAGAGAAGCTTCATCCCTTCCAAATTATAGAGCTCCTCTAGCAAAGAGAAATAGAAGAGATTATTAACCTCTTCCTTGTAAAATGATATGTCGTCCCCAAGTCCAGTGAAAGACAAAATATCATCTTCCTCTTCCAATCCACCCAGCTCAACCTCCTCGACAACATCATTCCCAAAAAAGGCATATTGAGATGCATCAAACGTTGTTGTATTACCTGCATCAAACATATTGAGATGCATCAAACAATTTCTTCGAGAAAATGCTCATTCCGAGAGAATCTCAACAGCTACAATATAGTTTCTCATTGCAAATAGAAACTAAGTCTTCCCTAATCTTATTCTTCAAGACAAATGAAAGCAAAGGAAAACTAAGGACGAGTGAGGGGAAAATTCAAGCCTCAAAATAGATCCAGATTCATATAACAAAATTATACATATCTGGAGAACAACAGAACCAAATTCAAAAGAGAAGAAACAATACAAAATTCGAGAAAAAGAAAAAAAAACAAACCTGTAGTAGGATTATCACCAAATTTCTTAAGATCCTCAGTAACGGGAGCTTGATTTATACTGCTCCCCATTCCAAAAGCGTCCATAATCGCTACCGTATCCAAATCCCAATCACTACTCTCCCAATTAGTATACAAACCCTAATTTAACTGCTGAAAAATCGAGGTGAATCAGATTGTTGAACACGATTTTGAATCCCTAGGCGATACGCTACCTAAATATCAAAATTGAAAAATCGCAACTCCTTTAGAAATCGAAATTGATTCACGATGAAATCGAATCAGAGTGACGAGCTTCCGCCACAACAGATACGGAGAAGAAGAAAAAGAAGCAGCTGCAGAACCCTAGAGCAGATATAGCGATGCGCCGATGCCTAATTTTTTTTTTTAATGATTGATGCAAAGATTATTGTTTTTTCAGTTTATTTCTTTTTTTAATGATAGTCTTCAAAAGAAAAAAAAACAATAATATAATCAAACATAATTTATACTAAAAATAAAGAAACTAAAAAATAAAACCGAAACTATGCAGCTCCAATTAAATAATAATATGAAAATTAACATAATTATTTAAATATACTAAAAATATTTTATTAGGTATTGCTTTTTATTTTCCTAATTATTCTTGAATTATTAGATTTAAATGGTTAATTGGTCAATAATATATATACCCATGACTGGCACGTGCGAACTTTGGTGTGTGTGTGTGTAAATCCATAGTTAACCGTTACTGACAGGGGTATGTCTTGCGCGCTACAATCTCGGCATGGCGAAACAAAGTCGTGGGCCTTTGGGCTCTGCTTCGGGATCATCATCATCGCCTTCACTGCACTGTGATTGATTGATGTTAGTCGTTTGCTAATGAATGATCCATTCTATATGATAGATCGAACTTTGTATCAATTAATTTGCTCTCGACTTGTTTGCCTAGTACTTTGCTCATTGACTTTTTTTTAACAGGTCAGTACTCTTCCAAGAGGATATGCAAATGTTGAATTCAAGGATAGAGCTGATAATGAGAAACCACAGTTGTAGTTACAGTATACATATAAGAAGACTCCTAGTTCATAAGTATGGTCCAAGACCCCTTATCTTTTCTTATTCTGAAATAGAAACGTATTAGCCTAATATGATGAGTTAAATAATGGCCTCACAGAGTAGTGTTTGTCCATAGTAATCGTACTCTGTTATAGTACACATTGCATTCTCCTCTTTGCTTCTAAACAGAGGAAGAGGTCTAGCTGGAAAATGTACAAGGCCATCGTCCCTTGAGATAAGAAAATAAAGAGATGTTTTGTTGAGTTATGTGTTGACATTCTAGCTAGTGTGAATTTATAGGCCCCTAGGATAATATTAAGGAGTCGCAATCCTAAGAGGTAAGAATGTTCTACTATCATTGTATTTTTCATGTTTTTTTCTAGTTTACTTTGGGAACACATTGGGGTTTAGGAAACAGTTTTTGCTATGCTTCTTTGTTAGTTCTAAAAGTATTCAGTGAGATCTCCACAATATATGTGACTTTTGTCTTTTGACTAGATATCTTTATGCAATTGGTATTCATAAGGTGTTTGCCTGGTCCTTAGCTAAATAGACATCACAACTTCTTTATTATTAGCAGTGGCAAATGTTGAAACGCGTTATATAACACGCTGGCATTGTTATCAATTGGATCTGTTAGTTCACGAGCTAGTGATCAAACCCAAGATTCATCATTCCAGCCAACTAGAAAACCTCCTATCCAATTTTCTGCTTTCAAATCTGATCAAATATGAAAATGCATATCTTGTGGGATTTTGTTACGTCTAGGCCTTTGGGAGGAAGAAGTAGCAGCTCACCGCCACCTTGCAAGACCTAAGTTTCCTTTCTTCAATCTCCATAAAGAAAATTAGTTTATAGAAAATGAGACTCGTGTTCTTATTTACTAGCATAGATAGTAGGAATGTGACTGACTGATTGGTCTAGTCAAGGTAGGGACTTGAAGTAGGCTCATGTAGTGTAATGCATTTGTGTAAGAACAACACATAGCCTGGTGTCTAATCTCTCTACTTTTTGATTCAAACTGATTAACCAATTCTTGATTTGGTGAAAGTGAATCAGTGATCTGACAACAACAACCACCACCACCATCCTTGTCTTTCTCTGTTTACTTGGAGTTAATGTGGTTCATGATCTGATGGTAACAAGTCAGTACATTTAAATTCAATATCGATGAATAACTCTCCTCGTATTCATATACATTTATAATATGTAATATTATAATATTATGTTACGTATTTTGTCGGAATGAATTAAAAGTGGTGGTGGGATCATAATGCATTAGCAGGAGATGAGATTGAAAGCAGTAATGGGAATCATGCAATCTACACATTGGTTCCTTTTATTTTTAATTTTTAATTTTTAAATAAGGGACCACACACTGTAACACAAGCACAACCACACATGACACCAAGTTAAAGTCTTTTGCAGAACCTCTTCTCTTGTCTCCTAATGGGGCAACGATTTTTTAAAAATAAATAAATAAATCAAAATCTTCAAGTTTTGTTATGATGAAAGTTAAGTTTCAATGATACGGCTAAGTAAGGTATTTTTGAAATGCAAGAAAGAGTGATGGCCCAACACATCTTTAATTCAATCCGGACCTCTCAAACCTAACTCTTTTATCTTATGCTGCATCCACCTATCTTTCCAAGATAGTTTACCAATCAATATTACACACTATTACCAAGTGTTGTTACCTCAACCGGTAAAAATTCTATGCGAAACTTAGAGGTTGCCGATTCGAATGACACTTGGGACAAAACTAATATTGGATGGGCACCTCCACGAGCTTTGAAAATGATATAACATCAATACAAATGTATTTAATGAAAAATCGAATATAAAAGTTGCCACTAAATGTTCAAAAGTCATAAAGGATCTATGGTCTGAGTAATTTTACAGTTTTGAATTTCGAAAAAAAAAAGACTTCGTCCATAGTTAAGCAAAATACTACTAAGAAACTTGTAAAAGACTTTAGATCACAATTATTCATATGGTTTTGGTTACTTGTTAACCGTCCGATCCAAAAATGTATTGGTGCATTTGATAAATGTAAATGTCTATAGATTAATATGATGTAGCCTAAAAAAAATGTTCTTTCTCTCTCGAGAAGAAGATTACAGAGATTTCTGTAACTGCTATTTTCTCTTCTTCTCTAAGATCTTCTGTCCGACAATTTCAAGTCGAATTGGTTGGGACTATGTCGGTTTCTGTCCGTTGGGAGTTATCCCAGACGGTTATGTCTCCTCTAACCGCATACAACTTCCGAAACCGCCATGGATCTGCAACTATAAAAACCATGGTTTTCTATTTCTGTTCTTCATTCGATACCAATCTCAATTCAAGATGAGTGATCAAATCCGTAAACAAATTCAGGATATCTCTTTTGGTTTAAATGATGCTCTGATTGCCTTACCGTCCTCGGTTTGTGCCTAACTGGCACGAGTGAATCGCTACTTAATTGTTGGCACGCTTGTCAACCCTCGTAAACAAAATATACGGGCCTTGATTGGAAACCTTCCTCGGGTCTGGGGAATGGAGGATTCTGTGGTGGGACGCATGATTGATGCACGAAAGTTCCAATTTGTTTTTCAGTCTGAAGAATCTCTTAATCTGGTCCTTAAATGAGGTCCTTGGTCGTTTAGTGAATGGATGTTGGTCATGCACAAATGGATCCCGAATATGCTGGATGTAACAATGAAGATCATACCGTTTTAGACACAAATTCATGGCATCCCGCCTCAGTATCTTACTATGGAGATGATAGGAATCATCGGCCGATCTCTTGGCCATGTGTCTGCGACCGACTTTGATGAGAATAGGACAAGAGTTAACTATGTTCGGGTGCGTTTGGATTGGAATATAGACAACCCCCTTCGTTTCAAGCGTCAATTCCAATTTGGGCATAATGAAAGTGCCATTCTTTCATTTTACTACAAACGTCTTCGCAACTTTTGCAAAATTTGCGGAATGATTACTCATGAGAAGAAAGAGTGCCCTCTGTGTTTTGATTTGGATAATGGTAATGATGATTTTCCAGATGATGATAATAACGACAATGTTTAACCAGAAGAGGAACAAGTTCCGGTATTGGAAACTTCCGCTGAAGATGAAAAGCAGGGGGATGAGAAACAATCTATCGGCAAAACAAAGCCTGGTTCACTTCCTGATGTGAAATCCCAGAAGATAAAGATTGATCCTACAATGGCTGCAAGTCCTTCAATGATATCTAGGTCGCCAAGCGAAAAATCATTCTCCTTAATCCTTGACAATGATTTGACCACCAAAACTTGGCGTTATCTCCAAGCCAAAATAGCTAAAGGAAAATTCACAGATGATGACTTTCTCAATCTGATGACGAAGTATGTGAAGAATGAAGCGTCGGCTGAGTCTCATAAGCAGCAAAAAGATGAATTTGGAATAAACATGGAGGCACAAACATTGTCCAACACGTCGGGTAAGAAGATGATGATTCTGGGTCTCATGTCGCCTATCCATGAGGGTGGTAATTCGGTGGAAAAGAATTTTCCAAATCTGTTGCAGGGTTTGGAATACTTGAAGAATCAATCGGACGAAGAGATGAAGATTATGATTAACCGTTTCAAAGAGTCTCAAAAGAGGAATAAGTATTTTTCAAAGGAAGCTGATGTCGTTCAATCAAAGCGTCGAAGACTTGAAGCGGAAAGGTGGTTGAGCAACACTTTTCCAAGTAAAGAGGATTGGATGGACCTGTTTTTCGATTTGTGATGACAGCCCCGAGAGTTCAATGGGGTCTTTTGAAGTTGTTCAACGCATAGACGGAGGCACGGGGGGCCCGATACCCCCACTAGCTCTATGAAGATCGTCTCCTGGAGTTGTCAGGGCCTTCGTATGCCACTGATGCAATCAAGACTGAAGGAATTATGTGGCAAAATTTCTCCAGATGTTTTATTTTTAATTGAAACTATGAATAAGTGTGATGTTCTTAGGGATTTATGTTTTTTTGGGATATGACTATGTATGTATGGTTCCTCCATCGGGTCACGGTGGTGGTTTAGCTTTATTTTGGAAGAAAGATGTAATCATAAATAAGTTTTCTCAAGATGGACGAATGATTAATGTCTTTGTTAATTTTAATGGAATTGATTTCTACTTATCTTGTCTTTATGGCCATCCAAATCCTCAACATAGACATGAATTATGGGAACGTCTTGAACGTTTAAGCTTAACTCAAAATAGGCCTTGGATTTTAGTTGGTGATTTTAATGAAATTTTATCTAATGATGAGAAGATTAGCGGGCCAGCTAGAGAAGAATGGAGTTTTCAAGATTTTCGGAATAT